>OMLC01035344.1:0-37815 GCA_900302585.1 Regalecus glesne
CATCATGTAGTATAAGGGATGGGAACCTTTCTGCATCCTCATCAGGTATCTCAGGGTACCTGCTGAAGATGCAGAAACGTTCCCCAGCATCATGATTGTTTGGACCTGCCTCCCACCATGGAATAACATCAAGAGAGGTAACTTGCAACACCATATCTTAAGTAGATCCTGAACTTTCTACTCGTCGCCAAGCATCTGTGATGTTTATTCCACTTGTAGTATCTTCTTACATCTTGATGAGTGAAAAGTCTTGTTTTCAGTCTCTTAAACAAAGGCCTTCTGATTGTCAAGGCAGATGTGATTCAGGTTAAAATGCCAGTTACTTCTTCACTATGAAACCATGAAGAACGAGACTTTGGAAAGTGTATCTGAAATGGATCAAGAAAGTAATTAGACGAAACTGTAAACATCTTACATTTAGGTTAAAGAATCGAAGCAATGACAGCTGTTGGAGCTGTTGTTGAACTGGGGATCAAACCACCAACTTTTTTATTACTATATAACTACCTCCTGAACAATATCCATCATTTTCACATTTTTATGTCATTTTATGTCACATTTTTGGATAGATCTCTTAATAAAAGTTATAATACTTCATATTCAAAGGTTCTATCTTACGGGGAGGATTTACCTATTATATCCTCATCTCCTTCAGGTGACTCCAATGATTCCCATCTCTGGGGAGTAGATTCCAGCAGGGAGAGATTGTCAGGTCTCAGGGTTTGCAGCAGAGCCTTTCTTCTCAGAAATCTAAGCACCAGGTTTAGGATGTCAAGTATGTCAAGCCCAAGTCTTGGCTGTTTTCCATTAATGCAGCCATATATTTTACACTTGCGTCTGGATTTCTGGGATCTCTACCAAATATCAAGCTTATCAGTGCTGAAGATCTACCACAACTTAAACTCCCAATTGTATTCCAATAAACCCTAAATACAAACATTTCTCTGATGAGATCCTGTTACAGAGGCTCTCAAAAGTCACTAATTTGGAAAGTCCCACCTTTTCTGTACACCATAGGATGTCTCTCTGTCCCCCTATCTCACACACCCACCTTAACCCCTTCCCATGCTCCATCTATCCCCATACGGTAGGGACTAATTATGACACATAAAGATGGACCTGAACCGATCTAGATGTAGACAGAGAGGATACTGTTGCAAATAGTGTCGTTCGGCATTTTGCATCCATTCCAACATGTCTGCAACTGATGGAGTGATCACTGAACGCTGAGTGCAAGTGAGCAGGTCCAGACTGTCTTTGTTCTGCTCATACAGCTGGAAGGCTCCAAATACCTGGTTACTAATGCTGTCTTTCACAGACTGGAGCGAACACCTGCAGAGAAGGGAGACAGAAAAAACTAACATGTATACAGATAAAGAAGAGAGATAAATACTGAAAAGCCATAACTTAATCAGCACCATTAGCTTTTACACAGACTGTAATGAAATAACTATAGGATTTACAGTTGTAGATATTACTGCATTTATTGACACAAACTGGTGGAAGCAATACAGTAGACTACACAAACACTGGGAGGAAAATTGAAGATAACGGCCTTTTGGCCAATTAACAGCCCATAACTATTTTCTCCGTAGTGGTCATATGCTCACATTTTCTCATTGAGTTTCTCCAAGACTGTGTCTACTGCCAGCATCAGCTTGACGTGCAAACACTCCCGCAGGTCGGGGAAGACTCGGAGAGGTGTGTTAGAGAGTTGGACGTTAGAAAGAGCAATCATTTGCTCTGCTAAGTTTCCGAGAGATACCATCAGTGGGGTGCACTCATCCAGCGTGGTCTTCCATAGTTTCCGATTGTTTTCCAGACTCTGAAAGCTTTTCTTCAAGACTTGTTGTAATGACAACAATGCAGGTGTGGACATTTCAATTTACAAATACGGAGAACTGTTTCCACGATAGAAAATCCAAGATCTTGCTGTAGCAGCCTCAGTTAGTACTTCATTTAATGTGCGAATCGAAAATAGGGAATTCTACAACGCATGAAATACATGTATGATGATGCTCGACACATTTTGCGACCACATTGTCGCATCCATTTCCGTGTTCTTACGTCATTCTTGTTGTTATGTGACTGATAGGTCAATGTGTATGTGTCGTCATGACGTAAACGCGTCCAGATTGGGTTAACTGGAGCTTTTGCTCCTCCCTTGACTAATGTTTGAAATTGCCTCTGTGCAGAGTGTGTTGACGGAGGTACACCTAACGACTATTTAGTTTCAAGCTACCAATAGGTAACATGTTTTCTTTTATAACTTGTGCAGAAAGAATCAGTCAGTGTGTGCTTAGAGAACAACTATTAAACACATGACACATGTTAAGATTATTTGAACTGAGTTCAGTAACGAGTAAGGCTTGAATAATTATATTCCCGTTTTCTTCCCTAGCTTTCGAGCCAGTTAATGCTAACTCAAGAAAAAACACACACTTAGAATGGTCACGATATCCTGCTTTTTGGTTTTTCCCCTGTCTGTATGATAAACCATTTCATATCTTAATGCAGCAATGGCTCCTGGGAAGAGAACCGCTAAATCACGCAAAAACAACCCCAAGGTGGCAAAGTTGAATGCTTTGCTGGATGATTTCGACGATGAAGGTAATACTTTTTCTCTGACATTAGATATGTGAAAGACGGTAAAGGTGACCACTATCCATATGGGGGTAAATGCTGTCGATGGTTTGTACCTTACTTACATGCCACTGATGGGTCTGACTGGTCAGCTGTTGAGAGTGGTTAACTGATTGACTACCACGAGAAAGTGGGCTCCATGTCTAGTTGTTGAAGTTACATATAATATAAAACTACTACAAGATGTGGCTGCTACCGTATGGGGTGCCACGGTGGATCATCAAGGTCCATCTCTTCCTGTCTTTGGCATGTTTCTCTTTCACACCAGCCACCTGCATGTCCTCCCTCACCACAGCCACAAACCGTTGGTCTTCCTCTTTTCCTCTTGCCTGGCAGCTCAATATTCAGCATCCTTCTGCCAGTATACCCAGCATCTCTCCTCTGTACATTTCCAAACCTTATCAATTTTGTCTCTCTTGCTTTGTCTCCAAACCATCCAACCTGAGCTGTCCCTCTAATAAACTCATTCCTAATCCTGTCATTCACTCCCAGTGAAAATCTCAGTGTCTTCAACTCTGCCACCTCCATCTCCACCTCCTCTCTTTTGTCACTGCCACTGTCTCTAAACCATACAAGATAAATGGTCTCACCACCATTTGTGAACTTCTTTCACTGTTGCTGGTACCCTTGTGTCACAAATCACTCCCGATACTCTTTGCCACCCATTCCACCCTGCCTGCACTCCCTTCTTCACCTCTCTTTTCAACTTCTCAGTACTTTGAATAATTGACTCTGAGTATTTAATCACCATCATCCTCGCACACCACACTACACATTTCATTCTCACTTGCTGGATCTTCAAGCTGTGGTTTGCCAAATGTGCATTGTTTGTTCATTGTTGTTTATTCATTGCCAGGATCTAATACCGTTGTCTATCCAATAGGGGTGCCCCCCTCGGACTCCTGGGGGTATCTTCAAATAGATCTATCATAGCTTTTGGGGGGGGGTCTTCTTCACAGAGAATACAGATTGGGTAGGACTACAAAAATTAGTCCACTAGCCAGCCTGTTCTACCCTCGGTTGTTGTCCCCGAGTTGTTGCTGACAGTTGTCACCACTCTTT
This sequence comes from Regalecus glesne, assembly GCA_900302585.1. Taxonomy (NCBI): domain Eukaryota; kingdom Metazoa; phylum Chordata; class Actinopteri; order Lampriformes; family Regalecidae; genus Regalecus; species Regalecus glesne. The sequence goes on from OMLC01035344.1 coordinate 3,706, forward strand.
TCATGTCTTGATGCATGCTCAATAATCCAGGTATGGAAATCACAAAAAGTTGAATCAGTTCAACTGGATTAGAGGTTTATTTGGAAATGTTTCGTCACTCACCAGGTGACTTCTTCAGTCTGAGCTGAAAACACCCCCTCCTATAAACAGTACATTGATGCCACACAACAATGGGGTGGGTTCATATGCAAGTTGGGTGATCAACTGCACATTCAGTGGCAATGAGCACCATTCACAAAGGATTGGGGAATATTTGCAATCGTGGTATTGTAAGAAGCTGACAGATGTACTCGTTGTGTGGTATCAATGTACTGTTTATAAGGAGGGAATGTTTACTTTCAGCTCAGACTGAAGAAGTCACCTGGTGAGTGACGAAACGTTTCCAAATTTCTGATCCAGTTGAACTGATGCACCTCTTTTTGTCACTCTTTTCATGGTTGTTATTCAGTCTTTTCTGGTTGTCACTTATTGAAATGAGGGTGTTATCTCTATACATGCATCTACTGACGTCCTTGAACACGTCTTCTTGTGTCATTAATTGTAAATTCCACTGCTTCTATTTTTGTCCTTTTCTCACAGTTGAGACTATAGTTAAGCAGCTGAAAGAGAAGAGAATGCATCTCCTGAACAGTCTCGACAAAAGCTACGACATGGCGATGATTAAGCTCCCCAAGGCAGTCAGGAAAATGAACTGGTTGGAGAATTGCAGTAAGACAACAGTGATATTTATTCACTTTATTTATTTGTTATATTTGTTTTGTTAATATTTATTTAGCATATTTAGTTTAGACTCACAAGCCCCCCAAAACACTTAACTCAACTAGAGACTTGGGGACAATCTTCCAGTTTTCACTGGTAAAACTAGGTTGGAACATTTAATTTATTTATTTTCACTGTTAAGCAAACATTGTAGTACCAGAAACACGTGTTTTATAGACTGAATCGGCCATAGTCATTGAAGGAAATTACTTTGAAATTTCCTGTTGCGTCGCGATTGGCTTTGGTGCAATACTTTCGGCTGGAATGGGATGTACAGGATTATGAAATATAGTGACTTAAACCTTGATGTGCAATTATTAAAATATGTAACTTCCATTATTAGAACATGTACCTTTTGCAAATACACTTTTTATCAACAATTGAACTTCTTCAATTTAAAACTTTATCAGCCATTAATATTAAAAAAAAATATTGTTTCAGCTTGGAAGTCAAAAGGTTTTTGTGTTATCAAATATCATGTTTGAGGAGTTCTCTGCTCACCATAAATTGCCTCTGTAAATTACCCCTCAGTCAACAGTATTGTGAAAAATGTGTACTTCTCTCTTTAGAGTCAGAGAACATCCTGGTATCATTAGTGGATGACACAAAGGTGAGTTTATAAGCCAGTTGTTTCATGTATTTTAAAGATTTCTTGCATCCTGTACTATGCATCATAACGTGTCATCAGATACTCTCGATGGTCATTAAGATCACCTTTTCCTATATTATGCATTCCTTAGAAAAAATGACATTTTAGAATAAACTATTAGCCACTTGGGAACTGTCACGTCCTTTCCCCCTGTTTTTTGGTTGCTTACAGGGAAAGGAGGAGGCTGCCAAGGTTGAAAGTGTCCTATCAGTAGAACATGATGTTGACCCTAAAAGTGTGAAGAACAGTAAGTTTGTGTGTCAAGTCCTGATACACTCGACTACTATTTTTGAAAAGGCAGGTCCTCAGATCTGGTGGTATTTATTATAAAGGATGTTGTTCAGCTGTGTAAACGAACAGAGGAGAGTTGTGTTGTCCAGTCATGGCACACATCAACATTAACTGTAGAAAGTAAGCATGTTGGAAATCAGATTAATGTAATTTAACATAAATAAAGAAGAAAAAAAAATCATTTTTCTGCTCCTTGAAACAGCATCAAGGAAACAGGCGGTTGCCAAATCAAGTGCAGAGGAAGAGAAAACCCCGAGCCAGAATCCAGCGACGAAGGTAGTTACCACTCAATGAGCTCTCAATAGGTAGATGTATGTTTAATAAAATGATTTGGGTTCAGAACCAACCTTGCCGGAAATGTATCAGTCATGGCAAAAAATGTATCAATGAGAAGTTATTGTGAATGTGTTTAACATACAGGCTCTTGTTACCAGAAAATAACTGTCACCTGAAAATAGCTGGGTAGCGTGATGGCCCAGTGGTTAGTACTGTTGCCTTGTAGCAAGAAGGTGCTGGATTCGAACCTCAGGCCTTACCAGGTGCTTTCTGTGTGGAGTTTGCATGTTCTTCCCATGTTTTCAAGGGTTTCCTCTCATCATCAAAAAGACGTGCATGTTAGGGTTAAAACTCCTGCCTGTGCCCTGACCAAGGCAATAGAAAAATGAACAGGCGTTTGCCCGCTGAGCACTGCAGTTACCCACTGCTCCTATAGAATAGGATGAGTTAAATTCAGAAAACAAATTCTGGTGTAACTAAAGAGCTTCCACAATGACAAAAATAAAATAGCTTTCTTTCAAACTTTATGACACAGAGAACTACGAAGAAGCCCCCTACTGCATCAAAGAGAGCTAAGGCTCTTACAGTCAACAAGCGGAATTCGTCCACCAGAAGGCAAGACCTTTATTTCCATGATGGCTTCCTTTCTAGTAATGTTAGATCATGGTACATGGTACAGGGAACCCTGAAGTAATTTTTGAGGTATTAACGTTTCTGTTTGATTCAGGTCACACAAGAAGCCTTTGGTGACTCCTGCCAGGAATATGTTAGACACTTCTCTATTGATGAGCCATACTCCCCTTATTACCCCACGTTTTGACCCCAGGTAAGGGATACCATTAAGTTTTTGTTAACACAAGAGTGTTAGATGTGTTTTCCGTTCTAGGTATCCACTCGCAGTGGTTACCACCCACAGACGGCTTTATTAGCGGTCCCCTAGTACATTTGGAGCCCCATTTAAGCCTTTTTTAATCTGTTGAAGAATATGGGTTATAACTACGTTTATGCTACCAATATACAGTAAGGCACTGTGGGCTAGTTTAATTCCGTTCGATCTTATTCTGAAATGCTTCATAAATCGGCTACTATTTCTGCCCTCAGGGATTTATGACTCAAATTCTCTCTATTTCTTAGGCTCCCTATGACCCCAGCAGTGAGAGAACCCCGCAACAAAGAGAAGATTTATAGCATTTCAGTTAATGGTTCCCCCATCACAGATCCGAGTGAGGACATAGTGATGAACATCCCAGTTGGAAATGGAGAGGTGAGAATTCAGTACTTTCGAAGCAGGGTCCTCAACCCTGTGGGATTTTAGTTTACCCAAGTAAATGCCTTTATTTAAACTAGAAGTACATTTCCAAGAGTTGGTTGACCATATTAAGGTAATCTTTTTGATAGCTGGCTACACAAACACAACAATGCAAGCCCAAAAAGACGGTCATTAAATGGGATATGTTGAAAGTTATTTTACCTATTGAGATAATTGTTGAATTTTTATATAAAATGTTTAGTTAGAGTAATGATTTGAATTATGGACTAGGAAGTGAGACACAAAGATGTGAAACAAACATCTTTGTTTTCAACAAAAGTTTTTTCAATTTTATTTGTATTGCCCATGATCACATCTACAAATTTACCTCAGAGGGATTTACAGTAACACAAGATCCTGTTGTTTGACCCTTGCTTCAGATAAGGAACAACTCCCTAAAATACTTTAACAGGGAGAAAATACAGGAAGAATCCTCAGGGAGAGTAACAGGAGGGATCTCTCTCATGAGATAGACAGATGTGCAATGGATGTTATGTATACAGAATAAAACAAAATCTACAGCATACACCACTGAGAGGATAATGGAATTATGATGGAATTACAGAAGATTGAATAATAATATTGATAATCTTTATCGGGATAGTGTATATTAATGAGCATCTAGAATCCAAATACACCAGATCTAGCCACTAGGATAAACCCCACGGGATCCTCAAAGAATGATCATGGATTTCAATGGAGATTATTCATAAAGGGGCCTTTATTTCAGGGGTGGGCAACATTGTTCAGAAAGGGCTGGTGTTGGAGAACGTCGATTGACTAATAGACTCCAGTATTTAACTGCTTGTTGGGAACAAAGACTTGCACTCACAATGGCCCATATTTGAAGTATTGTCATTTCCAGTTCTAGAGTGAGAAACAAACCTTTTGTTCTTAAAGCAGGGTATGGTTGGCTCATAGCAAAACAAACCAGCATTTCAACCTGGTGTACTAGCCAGTGAAACTCTTAACCATAGCCTAACTATATGCACATTATGGTTGAATCCCTTTTTCTCCTAACTTTATTGTCTGTTCTCTCATTGATCCAGAGCATTCAGCTACTGGCCAGTCAAATAGACTCAGCTGACCTGTCATTACTAGATGAGAATGCCCTGAGGAGCATTCATCAGCTCCAGGTAAATTGATCTGTGCTTTAGAAAATCATAACCATGATCCATGGTGTCACAAAGAAACATGCTCTTAAAAGGAAAACATGTTTTTATGATTTTTTATACCAGAGGAAATTTAAACATATGAATGATTTTCTAATCAATGTCTTCTACAATGGTCTTTGGAATGAAACCTTTGCCTTCATCTTCATTCTTAATTTGACTTTTTCTCCTTGACAGACGCGCCTCAAAACATTGTGTGGGACTGCAAAGTGAATGCAAGAGTGAAGACCTTTTGGATTAAAAAAAGCATGGGTCTATAAAAACATGTCATGTATTGATGTTTTACTGTACCTACATTTTCTTTCAAAATGCAGTTTTCACTACTGGATTCACAAGAAATAGAATTACTGTGATTGTTTGATGACTCAAATGTTCATGGATTTTCAGATTCCTGTATGGTATTTTTACTGTTTTAAGGATTGGTCAATTTGCACAAGATCTTAATATTTTCATTTAGTTATATTCATCAAGTCATACAAGTCTATACTATAAAGTATTTGCATTAATGTATTTTTGTATATCCAAATACTCTCCAACGTTTTGCATTAAGAAGAAAGCCACTTTATTTGACATAGTGTTCTCACAATGAATGTGTTCTCTGAGTTTAACCCTTTGTATATTTGAATTTAACCATTGTATAGGAGCAGAGCCGGAACTATGTAAATATGTTTTAATATTACAGCATTTTATGCTTGTTTGGGAAAATAGAATACTTCAACCTGCAATGGTGTTTTTCTTTCAATCTCTGGAGTTTTATGTTTAACCATTTAGTTAAATCTCACATATCTCCACTTTTATAACCCACTACTTCAACAAATACTATCTTAAGTTTTTTTCTTTTTAAAATTTCTAATGATTTGACAGTCAATGAGAAGCGATTGACTGGTTCTTTTTTTGTGTGTGGGAACTTAAGTGGATGGAGCGGAGGGGAATATGTGTTCTCAATACAAATGTCACACAAAATACAATTACAGTTATGTGATGCATATAGAGCTGAAAACTGACTGGACTTGGAAATAAATGAATAATAGGTCAGAGATAAATTCCTTCAGTTCAGGTGATATGTGGGAATATTCTTCCAAGAAAAGCTCATTTCTACTTTTTCTACTTAAACCTGCTGGTCTGTCTTACATTTAATTAATCAGCTAACACTCATATGAATTCAGTAATCACAGGTTTTGCTTGTTAGTGATGATTGCAGTGATTTCTTACACATTTGTTCTTTCAGCCCTCTAAAGTTTGTTGGATAAACCATTCCCCCTCCAAAAAATGTGTATTTGTCAAACTACTGAAAAATGGACATTCATAGTGAGTGATGTCATATTTTGTAACATTCATTTATGTGTCCCAGATTTTGATAATGATTACATTTACTCAATTTCCAACAGGTAATTCAGTCAATGAGAAATGCAGCAACAGTATCAATATCAAATAACATAGAAGCCATATCATTTCAATTTGGGACTATTCTCCTTCATGCCCATGTCAAGTTTTGAGAATGTAAGCATTTTGTGTTCGACAGAACACATCTGCCAACTTTTTACCTATGCTCATAAAATCCCACTCTTATCTGACAAAGATATACATTCTGTACTTCCACTGGACTGAAGATCCAGGAAGCATTTGGAACCTTTCTGCATCTTCAGTGGGCATTTCAGGGTACTTGATGAAGCAGCTTGAAGGTTCCCAGCAATGTGATTACTTAGACCGCCTTGGCTCCAAGAATTGCCATTAAGAGGTATAACTTGTAACACCACATCTCAAGAAGTTTTGCATGTTGTGCCTGTCAGAAAGCACCTGTGATGTTAATTCCACCTGCATTTTCTAAGATAAGGATGAATCATACACTGCTTCTAGGTGCATGTTGAAAGCCATCTGACTCTAAAATAGGTATGTCAGTAGAGTTCCACATCTCAGAGAATGGCGTCATGGCTATTTATTTAATCCTGCTGTACCTGATTCAGTTATGGTTTCCTTTGACGTCATTATTGTTCTGTGAGCTAATAGGTTGAAATCTCGGCGTCATTATGACGTAAAATCATCACGGTTATATATTGTGAGTCTTCACGCCTCTGTATGGCGTCATTTTAAAGCGACGTCCAGCGGGGAACGTCGACGGTGGCACACCTGTCGACATTTTAGCTAGTCTAAGGCAAACCCACTATCAGGTAATGTGGTTTATTTTATGGCTTATTCAAAAAAAAGTCAATAATTATGAAGAGTGTCCTTATTTCCTGCATGATATTACATGAACTGATGCAAAGAAATGGCAATTATCTCGTGTTGTTACTCCCATTGTGTTCTGGCTTGCTAGCCGGCTCATGCTAATCCGTTAGCCAGACTGTCGGCACTTATTTTTAAGATTAAATACGATACATTGTCACGATATTATTTAATTTCTTTGGGCAGCTATGGCCCCTGTGAAGAAAAATGCCAAAGTACGTACAAACGACCTCAAAGTGACAAAGTTAACGGTTTTGCTGGATGATTTCGACGATGAAGGTAATTATGCGGTTCTAACATTTAAACAAGTGAAATACGACATGGCAAATATAGCACTGTCAGTAATCCATATTGAGGTAAAAGCTATTTGTGATGTATACCTTATTTACATGCTACTAAGATGTGTTTGACCGGTCTAACGAATGAAGTGAGTGTTGCTCTGTAAAACTAGCGTCATTAATTGCAATTCTCATTGCTTCTATTTTTGACATTCTCCCCACAGTAAAGACTATTGCTATGCAGCTGGAAGAGAAGAGAATTCATCTCCTGAAAACCGTCATCAAAAGTTACGACATGGCTGTCATCAATCTCCCCAAGGCAGTCAGGAAAATGAACTGGTTAGAAAATTGCAGTAAGTTGACAGTAATACCTGCCTAATTTATTATTAATTAGTCAATACTTGTTTCTATATTTATTAAGTGTATTTATGAAGACGTTATCTAAACGCTTCACTCGACTGGAGACAGAGGAAAATCTCCCATTGAAACAGGAGTTTAACCCTACAACCTAGAGTAGCTCAGCTACACTCCATGAAGGATTTCATTAAAAGTGTTTGTTGCATTCGCAGTGGAATATCAATTGGTTTAAAGCAAACACAATGAGGTCGGTCATCTAACATTCCTTGGGACATCCATTTTCAGTGTTTCAAAAGCCTATCTGCTAACTCTATGTTAAAAAGTTATTAACTATATCTTGTTTGTTTCCTTATTGAGAAAAATGGGCCGAGGGCATCATTTCTGATAAAGTATGTCCTAGAGTTTCCAAATAGGTAGTTGTAGCAGCGATATAGATGATTGGTAAATAATTTTCTTATTTTTCAAATTTGTGCCTGATTTCATAAATTTCAAATGGTTAGCACCCCATCCTTTACGTGTATACTCACTTGATAAATTCTATTAGATTTTTGAGAATATCCTCTATATGAGATTGATACCATTTCACTAGAATGAATTTGGGGAATCAGCCTTCTCTGACAGCCACAAATTAGTGGAACACTCTGCCTGATGAAGTAAGGCGCTGCAGTTCTAATGGTAATTTTAAAACCAACTTAAAAAGACTGTGGAAGCACACTCGGGCCTATACTCACTGACCAATTATTCTGTGGTCTTCATCATGTACTTTTACTTGACAAGCATTTTCATATTTGTGATTTTTTTTTTATTGTGCAGTTTTATGCGTTGAGATGTTAACTTGTGTTGATTTTTTTTAATGTCTTGTTGACACAATTGCTGTGTGCTCAGTATAACTGTATGTTGTCTTTTAAAGAGTACTATGTATGTGTCGTGATTTTTCTGATTTGATTTGTGAAGGGACTGCAGATGTGAATCAGCTTGAAGGTACAATCTGATGCGGTACATCAAACTGTGACATTTACGTAAAAAGACTACACGTGGTTCCTTTTAAGGGCCCAATTTTTTTTGCTGAATTAATCCGTCATAGCATTGCTATACTGCGATGGGTATTCTCCCATTATCTGTCAATACTATGCCTAACCATTGAAACTCCAGTAAATGGTCAATTTGCACATGAGACCATCATTTATTTTGATCATTATGCAACTGCATTGTTTATAAGTGTGGGGATACCTGTAGTCAGCTTAGAATGAAGATATCACCTGTGACAGTGAAGAGACGTTTCATTCCAAACTGCTGTATCCTGATAAACTGATTGACCTTTTTGTGATTTGCTTTCATGGATTATTGCTTATGCATATACAGATGTTTTATGTTTTCAAATGTATTTGAACTTTTCTCTGTTCCATTTAAATTAACTGTCAGTCAACAGTATGGTTATAATGTATACCTCTCATTTTAGAGTCGGAGAACATCCTGTTATCATTAGTGGATGACACAAAGGTGAGTTTACAATCCAGTTAGTTCATGTCTTTAAAAGGTTCCATGCATCATGTACCATGCATCACAGTATGTGCCACCACAACGTTGGATACTCTTGACACTTGTGACGATCAAATTTTCCTATATTTCTCCTCCCCAGAAAATATAGACATCTATGAATATATTATCAGCCATTTGGGAAATGTATAAATGACTATCATGTTATGTTCCCCTACTGGTTGTTCACAGGGAGAGAAGGAGACTGCCAAGGTTGGTTGTATCCTATCGATGGAGCATTACAATCGCCCTAAAAGTGTGAAGAAAAGTAAGTTTGTGTATCAAATTCTTATAAATATGACAATTTTTGAAAAGGCAGGTCCTTAAACTATGTTGGTATTTATTACAAAGTATATTCAGCTGTGTAAAGGGGGAGAAAGAAGTTGTCATGTCTATGGCAATGCACTCATTTTCTTTACACATCAATGCCAACTATTGAAAGTAGATCTGTTTGAAATCAGTTATGTCATGTAATCCTTTTCTACTTGATAAAGCACCAAAGAAACGATTGGTTTCCAAATCGAGTACAGAGGAAGAGAACACCCCGAACCAGACCCCAGGAAAGAAGGTAATTACCAGTCAATGAGCACTCAACAGGTAGACACATGCCTCAATAGAATGATGAGGGTTGAGGTCCTACCTTGCCTAAACTTTATCAGTCATGAAAAAAATTAGCCAATAAAAATTCATTGTACATATATTTGACATACATTTTCTTGTTACTTGAAAATAATGGTTACATGGTGGCTCCATTGTTATCAACAGTTTGCTCACAGCTAGAAAGTCCTGGGTTCAAAGCAGAGGTTCTGTGTCATTGTGGGTTCCTCAAGTGCTCTAGTTTCTCCCACCATCAAAAGGACATGTTAGGGTTAATACTCCTGCTTGTACCCCCGAGTAAGACAATAGCAAAAAGAACTGGAGTTGGCCCCCCTGAGTGCTGTAGCCCCCCATTGTTCCTATAGAATAGGTTGGGTTGAAGGCAGATGGCATGTTTCATTTTAATCAAAGAACTTGTACATTGATAAAAATAAGTGGCTTTCTGATAATTTTCTGATACAGAGAACTATGAAGAAGCCCCCTACCTCATCAAAAAAAGGTAAGGTTATAGACAACAAGTTGAGGTCCTCTTATCAGAATTCAAGGCCTTTATTTTTAGTATAGCTTCCTTTCTAATAATTCTATGATTATGATGCAATGGGAACCCTGAATAAACTAATTGTTGACGTACCAACATCCCTGTTTGAGACAGATCGCACAGGAAGTGTTTGATGACCCTGGCAGAATGTAATGGACTTTTATTTGTAGATTGGCCATATTCCCCATGCTTTAACCCCAGGTAAGGAATACCACTAAGTTTTTTTTCTTAACCACAAGTATAAAATATGTAATGTCTGTTCTGGATATCTGGTTACAAACCCAGCCTCTCTCGGTACCGGTCATAAGGCCAGGGAAATGGATAGAGTTCTGTCAGGAAGGGAATCTGATGTAAAATCCTATTAAATCAAATATGTGGGTATATGAATCGGTTTTCAGAATCGGCTTATTGCCCATGTAGATTTTCACATACATGGAATTTGACTTGGATTTTATTGCCCAAGTACTTCACATATAATTTACACACACAAATCTGCTGATTATATATTGTCATTTCCACCAACTGTGGGCAAGACACAAGCCATTATTTTAATAAAGCAGTCGGCTATGTGCACATGATTGAATCTCTTTTCCAAACCTTATTGTGTGTTGTCTCATTGATGCTGAGCATTCAGCTTCTGGCCAGTCGAATGGATTCCGATGACCTGTGATTACTGGATGGGAATGCCTTGAAGAGGATTAGCCAGCTTCAGGTAAACTGATCAGTGCATTAGAAAATCATGTCCATGGTGTCACAAAGAAACAATTTCTTAAAAGGAAAACATGTTTTTATCACTTTTTATACCCAAATAAAATAAAATAAAAGATGTAAATGCTCTTCTAAATCACTCTGTCCTCCACACCAATTTTTGGAATGAAACCATGCCTTCATCCTCATTCTTAAATTGGATTTTTACCCTTGACAGATGTGCCTCACAAAATTGCATGGAACAACAGTGAACACGAGAGTGAAGACCCTTTTTGAATTTTTTTGAAAACTTGCCTCTTTAAAATGTCAAGGATTGTCGTTTTACCATCCTTACCTTTTCTTTAGAAATACATTTTTTGCAACTTAGTTTACAGAGAAGTAGAATTTCAGTGCTTCTGAAATGATCCTTTAGAGTTGCAAATCTTCTCATTTACCCATTTCCTTCTGCAATGGATATATTCTTTTATGAATCAAATGTTCATGGATTTTACGGACTCCTTTATGATATTTTATTGTTTTTAGGATTGGTCAATTGGAAATGTTAGCAGAGGGAAATATAGTCTCAATACAAATATGTAACACAAAAAGCAAGTATAGTCATATACTGAACCTGCCATTCAGCCAGCAGATAGAAGAACTTAACCACAAAAACCTCATTTATGTGTTCAGCATCCAGCTCTTCATTTAAATCTGGCGGTCTGTTGGGGGTTTTAATGAATAGGATTCCACTTACATTAATTCTCTAATAACTTTTTTGCATGTTATGACGATTGCACTTGTTCCTTACAAAATTGTTTTCCTCAGGGCTCCGAAGTTTGTTGTGGCACTTATGAATTCAGACATTTGTTTGAGACTGAGGTGCTACCACTATTTATTACATGCAACAATTGCAATATTTATTCACATGTCACTTTAAGCTACTCCATCTGTCCACCATATCCTTTACTGGATTTTTGCTGATGATGTTCTTTACACCTCATAGGTTGCATTGTATTTTATTAACTACTTTATAGTACTTCTATTTTCGTATTAAGACTCTAGTTTTTATTACTGATATTTTATAATTTCTTACCTCCTCTGTCTTTTTATTCTTCATATGCACCATTTGAGGCCGACATGGTTTCAATTTTGTTGTTGCACAATGACAAAGTTCTTGAATCTTACATAACCCCTCCCATAAAAAAGTTTGTATCTATCAAACTTGTGAAATAAATGGGTTTTCATGTGTATGTCTTTTTTTGTAACATTCATTTTTGTGTTCTCCATCTGTCAGTCATTTTTGTGCCTAAGATCTTGTTATAAAAACAATTATATTCATAATTTAGACAGCTCTAAATGAAAACCAAAGTAACTTTCAAATAATGTAAGAGGCTGTATCGTTTCACTGTGGGGTTACTCTCTTTCACACCCATGTGAAGTCTGAATTCAAGCATTTTGTACTTGGCGGATCTGGTGTCTTTGAATAGCCTCACCTCAATTCTGTAGTCTGAAAGTCAGACTTGAAAATATAACTGTGTATTGTATGCAACTGTGTCATTTATATAGGGAATCATCATCATTATTATTATTATTATAAGGGAATCAAAATTATTATTATAAAGGTGGGGACACCTGCAGTCACCTTGGATTAAAAATGTCAAATGTATGAGTAATGTAACATTCCTTTCGATAAATCTATATGTCCAAGAGGTTCAATTTTAGAGTGCAGATGTAAACAAGAGTTAAAGTTGCCGATAGTGGCGCTCTGTAGCCATCCCAGTACGTTTGCAACCGATGGCATTCTTGAACCGCCATAGGGGATGGTGTCGTGGGTATTGAGATGATCTAGTATCGGTCTTGGTTACTTAAGCCAAAAATATATATATATTGGTACTATATTAGATTCGTGTAAAGTGGCGATTGACACACATTTAAGCCATATTGTCGCATTTACAAAAAAGAGGTGAATCAGTTCAACTTGATCAGAAGTTTATTTGGAAACGTTTCGTCACTCACCAGGTGACTTCTTCAGTCTGAGCTGAAAACAAACCTTCCCCTCATTATAAACAGTACATTGATACTGGTTTCATATGAAACCAGCTATTGTTACAATGCAACCAGCCAGCATTCACCTCTTTTTGTGATTTCCATACCTGGATTATTGAGCATGCGTCAAGACATTGTCGCATTTAATTTACGTATGCAGAAGAGATTTTCCATCGATCTGATAGGTTAAAAGTCAACCGTCATTGAGATGTAGACTTTGATTGGCTCAAGTGCAGCCTACGCGTCTACGTCCGCCAACTTTTGAAATGGTCTTTGTGGATCGGGGTGTTGACGGAGGATGCCTGACAACAATTTCAGTTAAAGACGAAACCCGAAAATAGGTAATATGATTTGGTATTACTTTTGGAATTAACAATCACTACTCATGTAGATATCCCTATTTCACATATTTCCGTAGAGATTTTAAGAATAGGTAGCATGGATTCGTATTATTTTTAGTGTTTTCTAGCTTGCTAACCGGCTAATGCTAATCCGTAAGCCACACTGTCGGAATTTAAAAAGAACAAACCCTGAATAATATAATTTACCTCGTAGAAACGAAAATTACTTGCTTAGAATGGATATCATATATTGCTACGCATCTTCATTTTAAAATATATTTTGTGCAGCAATGGCTCCCACGAAGAGAACCGCTAAAACCAAAGCACGCCAAAACAACCTCAAGGTGGCTAAGTTGACGGCTTTGCTGGAAGATTTCGACGATGAAGGTGAGTTGATTTTTTTAAATTTCTTTAACGAGGGAAATGCAGTAAAGACGATATTATGCTGATTAGATTCATATGCGGTAAATGCTGTTGGCGTTGTGCAAATTCTATTGTTACCTGTTTATGCCTTCTCAGCAATCCAAATGAGGCAATCGCAAACAATTTGAATCCGTTTGTCTTTAGTCTAACTACTAAAATTTAGACTGGAGATGTCACCTGTATTTTTTGTGATACTACTATATATCCATATTCCTCTCTTTTTAACGTGTTTCTCTCCAGTTGAGACCATTGCTAAGCAGCTGAAAGAGAAGAGAATCCATCTCCTGAACAGTCTAGACAAAAGCTACGAAATGGCCATCATTAAGCTCCCCAGGGCAGTGAGGAAAATGAATTGGTTGGCGAATTGCAGTAAGTAGACTGATATTTTTTTAAATAAATATTTTTTTTTATTTTATTCGTTAAGTTGATAGGAATAAGTTTGTTTGCAGCTGTACTCACACACATCTGTTGTGGCAAAGACATAGATGATTGATTGTTTGTTTGGCAAAGATCCCTGATTGTATGGTATTATGAGACTATTGTCTTTTTAATGTATCCAAAATGTTTATAATATCTTAAAATGGTATCATTGCATATAAGTGCTTCGGTGTTTTCTAGAACCATGTGCCTTTTGGAAATACACTTATGTCAACAATTATATTTTTCTAAATTTATAATACCATCCAATTGTAAAAAGTCTTGCGATCACTTGTAAGACAAGTGGTTCTTTAGTTTTTGAATATCCCGTTTAAGTAGTTCTCTGCTTCCAATAAATTGCCTCAGTAAACTAACCTTCAGTCAACAGTATGGTGAAAATGTGTACCTCTCTCTTTAGAATCAGAGAACATCCTGTTATCATTAGTGGATGCCACAAAGGTAAGTTTACAAACCAGTTGTTTCATGGTTTTAAAAGGTTCCTTGCATCTAGTAATATTCATCATAGTATGTGCCACAGCGTCAGATACTCTTGATGCTTGTTAAGATCACCTTTTCCTGTGTTATGCCTCATCTACAAACATATATATCTTTTTTTAATACATTCGTATCCATTTGAGAACTGTCATGTCCTTTCTCCCTGCTGTTTGTCTGGTTGTTTACAGGGAAAGGAGGAGGCTGCCAATGTTGAGAGTGTCCTATCCGCAGAGCATAATATTGGCTGTAAAAGTGTGAAGAATAGTAAGTTTGGGTATCAAGTCCTGATACATATGACTGCTGATTTTGAAAAGTCAGGTCCTCAGATCTGATGCCATTTGTTATAAAGGATGTTGTATAAAACTGAAGGCCGTTGGGTTGTCCATTGGCTGCACACAGATCAATGTTAAGTGTAGAAATTAAACATGTTGGCAATTAATTAAATGTAACTTAAAATGAAGTAAGAAAGATATAATCCCTTTTCTGATTCTCCAAACAGCAACAAAGAAACGGGCAGGTGCCAAATCAAGTGCAGAGGATGAGACCCCAAGCCAGAATCCAGTGAAAAAGGTAATTACCACTCAAGGAGCACTTAACAGGTGTGTGTGTGTGTATGTTTAAATACATTGATGTGGGTTTAGAACCTACCTTGCCTGAAATTTATTGGTTATTGCAAATATCAGCCTATGAAAAGTCATTGTGCTAAAATTTGACATATAGTCTCTTTTTACCAGAAAATAGGTGTCAGGTGACCATAGCTTGGCAGGACGGTTGGTGTTGACTAGCAGTATTGCTTGGTTTGAACCTCATTCCCTAACGGTTCCTTTAAGTGTTGAGTTTTTATGTTTTCCCTGTATTTACTTGGGTATCTTCTAAGTGGTCTGCACTCCCCCTACCATTGAGCATATTTACACGTTAGGGTTAATACCACTATACCCTGACCAAGGCAATAGAAAAAAGAACTTGAGTTGGTCTCTGATGGCTTGTGCTGCTCATTGTTACTATACAGTAGAATGGATAAAATGCAGAGAACAGATTTCATTGTGACCAAGTAACTTATATGATGACAAAATATATTGGCTTTTTCTCCAACTGTCTCTAATAGAGAACTACAAGGAAGCCCCCTACCACGTCTAAAAAAGCTAAGGCTCTTTCGGTCAACACGCAGAATTCCTCCATCAGAAGGCAAGACTTTTATTTTCACCATAGTTGCCTTTCTAGTAACGTTACCATTATGGTATAATATAATCTCTGAGCTATAATTGCAGTACTAACATCGCTGTTTGTTTCAGATCGCAAAGGAAGGGTTTGGTGACCCCTGCCAGGAATATGATGGAAACTTCGCTGTTGATGGGCCATACTCCTCTTATTACCCCACGTTTTGACCCCAGGTAATGGTTATCATTTGGTTTTCGTTAAACACAAGTCTAGAATATATGTTCAGATCTGTATATCTATTTGGACACTAAACTACTTTTAGTGTCTGTCATAAGCCCAGATAAACTTAAATTTTGGTCTCTAACATACAGTAAGGCATTTTTTAATATCCCTAAGAAATTTTTCTGCTGATGGTTTAGTTTTAATTCAATTTTAACTTTTTTTAAAAAAATATTAAAAACCGGGATTATTCCTGTTTGTGGGGATGGGACGCATGACACAACAGTTTCTTTTTCTTAGGCTTCCCATGACCCCAGCACTGAGAGAACCCCGACACAAAGAGAGGATTTATAGCATTTCAGTTAATGGCTCCCCCATCAAAGACAAGAGTGAAGACATTGTCATGAACATCCCAGTTGGAAATGGAGAGGTGAGAACTCAAATGTCGGGAATCAGGGTCCTCAACCACGAGGGATTTTAATTTAACCAAGTAAACCATTTATTTAATTTAGAGGCAAGTCTCACAGGCTAAGGATGTATTTGATAACTCGCTACAGAAACACAGCAATGCAACTGGAAAAGAACAGTCATTAAACACGATGTGTTGAATGTTATTCTACCCCACTAGGGTATTTCTGAAACCCCATATAAAATGTTACGTTGGATAAAGTCCACAAGGTCCTCAAAGAATGCTAATTAATTTTTGTTGACATTACTTGTAAAGGGGAGTGCCTTTAGTATAGGGGTTGACAAAATGTTCCAAAAAGGGCTATTGTGGATGCAGATTTTTGTTCCAACCAAGCAGATGTAAATCTGAGCACACAAATCAAGGTAAATAACACATTAACAAACTATTAGTCAACAATTGTTGACTAATAGTCAGGTGTGTAACTTAAAGGTGTCAGGAAGCACATACAGCTTAATGCCCCCCCGACTCAGTCTAAGTCTCTGTCCACCCTCACAATGTAGGGAATAATCGTGACACATAAAATGGCCTCTGTAGTGCTTGTGTTTCTTGAATTCTGTGTCTTGAGTATTGTCCTCTCCACCAACTCCGAGGTCAAGACAAGAATGTTTTTTTTAATCAACTACAGTAAGTAGTTGGTTCATAGCAAAACAAACCAGCAATTTAACATGCACTAGCCACCGAGACTTATCCATAGCCTATCTATATGTACATTATAATTGACTTTCTTTTCCCGTTAACTTTATTCTCATTGATCCAGAGCGTTCGGCTGCTGGCCAGTCAAATAGACTCATCTGACCTGTCAGTACTGGATGAGAACGCCCTGAAGAGCATTCGGCGGCTCCAGGTAACTGATCAGTAAATTATAAAACCGTGTTCATGGTTAATAGTATTACAAAGAAACAACTTATTTTGACAAAACTTTTTTTTTGGAATTATTATTTACACCCTTAACAATGTAAACACATCACTCTTTGAAATTAACCCTTTGCCTTCATCCTTATTTTTAATTTGATTTTTTTTTCCCTTGATAGATGCACCTCACAAAATTGTGTGGGACAGCAGAGTGAACGCAAGAGTGAAGACCTTTTGGAAAAAACAAAGACTTTCTTCTCATGTCATGTTTTACCGTACCTAACTTTTCTTTATAGATTTATTTTTTACAACTTATTTCACAAAGAAATGGAATTTTTGTGTTTCCAAAAGTATCTTAATTATTTTTAGGACTCCAGATGAATAATAGTGGCAAACCTACCCATTTTGTTTGGAAATGGATGGATTAGTTTATGACTCACATGTTCATAGAGTTTTCAGAAACCTATATTGGTTTTTTTGTTCTTTAAGATTGGCCAATTTGCATAAAGTCTTGTGTCGATGTTAAATTTGTTAATGTTTTATTCAGTAGCCACACAAAAGAGGTGAATCTGTTCAGCTGGATCAGAGGTTTATTCAGTAGCACTACTACATTTGGATGCTCCAGGGATCCTCAGCAGATCATCCATCTGCATCTCTTCCTGTTCTGTCTTCCCCTGTCACACCAGCCATCTATATGTCATTTTTCATGACATCTATAAAACTTTTTATGTATATAGCGGGGAAATAGTGTATTTCAACCTGATCTGGTGTATTTTTTCCAATCTCTGAAACTTAAAAAAATTCAATTGCTGTTAAAAGTCATTTATATCCACTGCTTCAACAATTGCCAAAGTTTTACTCAATTGATATGTGAACACTTTAATGAATCTTAGAAGTGAAAATATACATATTCAGTACAAATGTGTAACAAAAATGTTTTTAATTATATCATGCATACCAGATAAGTAAATGATCATTTGCATAGAAATCTGACTAGGAAAAAAAATCATTTCAGAGATGAACCCTTTCACCAGTAGGTGGCAGCATTCTATCGAAAAAGTTCAGTTGTACTCGTTGAGGGTCCAGTTCTGCTTTATCCCTGTCATGGTGCACCAATATACACCAATTTACAGGCTTTTTATATTTTTCGTTTTTTAATTTCCATCTTTATTTAATAGGATAGTTGAAGAAAGATACAAGGAAAGCAGGGGCAGAGAGAGGATGTCATGCAGCAGTGGGCCCAGGCCAGATTCAAACAGTGGTCGTTGTGGTAAGGAGTCAGCCTTATGTGGTACACGCTTTGCCAGGTGAGCCACTGGGGTGCCCCCAATTTACAGGCCTTTTTTATTCCAAGCAGACTAGCAGAAAGTGACTGGATCATTAATATGTATTGTTAGGGTTGGTGTAAATGGGATTTTTGGGCAAAGAAACCGTCTGTATTACCGTGTTAAAGTTTCTGAGGTGTATTATAAAGTAATACTCTGATCCCTAACCAAGTCATCCATCTATATAATAGCTGAATTCATGAAAGTTATACCTTGATGTTTACAGTTCAGGAATGTATCAGACTTGGATGAGATAACACGAGATATTAAGTTGAAGTGCCTCTTTAGCAAACGGTTACAAATGTTTACATTGACATTAGATATCCTTCCAGGCCCTTATTTAGCTATGAGGCTGAGGCAAACTGTCTCGGAGTAGTCTGGTTGTACATTTTACATACCAGCCTCACACGGTGGATCTCAACCCTTTTGGGCCTGAAAGTCCAACCGGAATCACAAGCCACAACAACTCACAGTAATGAATCATGCAAATTATCTGAAATGTCATGATTGTATTGTTATTAGAAATATCTCCCATACATTTCCAAATTATTAAATCTGACAGGCAGCAACGACATCACTCATCAAAAATGTGTAGGCTTATTTGTGGGAATCGGTACAATCGCCCGCAAGAGAAGTGTGCAACACATTGTTACGATTACACAATAACCGTAAAATTATGTTTTATTATTATGACAAGGTGATTTGTCTTGTGATTTGGGAGAACATAATGTCAACAATAGCGCTTGTGGAGTTAATAGTTATCCTATTAACAAATGCAGATATTTTGCAGCATTTGTAATCATCTCATCAGTGTGTGAATTGGTGGCATGTTCATATTGGCACCTGTCATAATAATAATCCAGAATTTACAGACTGTGAAAGGAGAAAGGAGGGGTACAGCATTGGGCAACAGGCATCAAAATGAATGAGAGCGTGTCAAGGGCAGAATTGGAGTTTCTGTTTATAAAAGTACTAGCTGATGTATTATGTGGCTCTATCAGGGCAGAAGTAGCAGACTGGACAAACTGAAAAATTAACCAAGACGTCTCATTACTATGACAACATCAGAAGGAGAGGGAACTTCCCGAATCGGTTGTGTGCATTCGCTTATCTGTGGGATACCTTGTTTTTTAAGGGCCTCTGCAGGCAAATCAGAGCAGACCAAAGGAAAAGAGTGCTGCACAGTAGAGTATCTCCATACAGTAGAAATAAACTTGCCTGCCTAACACCTGGGGTGGAAGAAATCTTAGGGTTCCACTGACCACCTTGGCAACCCTTTTAAAACCACCCATGTCTATATCCCCTAGTCTATCTGCTTCCCCACTGTAGTTGCATCTATTGTGCGGTTAGCATTAAATTTGTCTTCTCTGACGTTCAATATTAAGATTAGTTTCTCTAGTATTGCAAACAGTGGAGTTTGTTCAGCATGGATCTTTTCGAAATGAGAACAATTGCATCAAGTATCTGCACCAGTGCTGTACCCATATTGTTTATAAGCTACCAAGCTTGGTCCCCATTTTTTAGGAATCCTCTTCCCTTGTCCTAATCTGTTTTCCACTGAGAATAACAGATTTACAAGGAAGTGACACAAAGGGAAACTTGCACTTTGACCTCATGGGCCATCTTAACTTGGCCAATTAGGAGGTTGATAAGCTTCGTTAAGCGAGATGAGCTTGTTAAGGGTTTCCACGTGGATGGGGGAAACGGGTCAGAGCAGACGCTCACCCCAGGCTTAGACCAACACCAGTACTCTCAGTTATTCCTATCTGGATTACCCTGCATGATATACCACACAACTGCCATATGGGGGCTCTGTACATGCTGCCTGCTACCTTAAACCTGGTGCTTCCCATTCATGTTCCTATTAAGCACTTCATCATCTGTGGTCTCTTGCTACACAAACTATGTTCCAGAAGTAAAAACCAAACTGCCTCCCGTGCACGACAGATGTTGAGGTCAGTGGTGCGTGCAGTTCAGCTCCCTTGTTAGTGAAACACAGGCCTCGCACACCTGCTCTACTTTCCACTGAAAACTCCATGCTTCTGCCGCTGAATGAGTTGGATCCCTAAAAAAAAATCTGATTCTCCATGGGTGGAAAATTGCCATTTTGCATGGATGGCTTGCTTTTCAGTGAGTGTGCAGGCAGCGGTGACAGGTGCGGTATGGATGGGGTGGATTCCACGGTCACGGCATGACCCTGCTTCATAAATCATCTGGTGAAAGGTTCAGGATGAGCGACTGAAACCCAGGATGGGTGCGTGGGTGGGATGCTGCGTGGAGGCTTGTCTTGTAGACACGTAGTATGCAGCTCTGTCATTAGAGCTGTCATTTTAGTCTACCTTCTACCGCCAGATTTACAAACACCTGCTCAGGGCCATTGCTAAGAGAAGAAGGAATTTAAAAGGTGTTGGCATGGACCAAACTGACCTGCCTTTTTCAATTTTCATCATGTGCTCAGTGGTTTGCACTGAATGGTTGAGGTGTGCCATGTTTTAGCTTGCTCTCATTCCCATAAACCTTGATTGTGTTGAGTATCTCATGGTCTAGCCTCTAATCCATCTCACAGCTTCATGACTATCTTTTAGAAGCTTCCCTAACCTTTCTCTAACCTCCATGGTCACTCCCATCCACATCTCGCTCTCTCTCCTTCCTTTTGTATCTGGTCAAATCTGTCAAGATCAACACACGTGTCCAATGCATGGATGCAGTGTATTCATCATCATGGGCTTGGCTTCCCCAAACTGCTGGAAACGTCCCTTAATTGAGCCCCAGACCTGAAGAAAATTGCCAAATTCTCTGCAAAGATGGATGGACCTGGCGTCGGCCTGTTTGCCCAGCCAAATTAATTCTCTGGTGCGTCAGTCCCCCCCTCTAAACCCCATTCGTCAAGCACTCTGCTAATCGATTTATTCACGTGCGCACACAACTCCGTCTGCCACCATCTCTCTCCATTCAGTCAGGTCCAACAGAAGGTCGAGGCTCATTCGTCGCCAAGCTCTCCAGTCTGCTAAGGTGTGTTGTCGACACCACCCAGAAACACGAGGCTTTGCTGTGTTGGCTGAGGCAGGTCTGGTGGTGGAGAGTTAAAGACGTGGTGGCAGAAGGGAAGAGGAGGAAAATGACATTTCAAAGCTTCCAGCATGATTCATTCTGGGCACAGGTACATATGTCGACATACAGGATCCTGATGGTGTTCCGATGTGCACCCTTGACAATGAGCAAGGAGGAGACAAGCATCTGCTTCCAAAAGCATCTCGGACATCAAGCTCTGTATACATCTGGCATCTGCGTGGAGCGGCAGGCTTCACCACTGTCCTTTATAGTCGAACTGGAAAGGCCCAAACTGGTGACTCTGATCCTTTTAAAGAACTCCTCCCAGGTGATGTGTAGCTATCGAACCAGAGAGAAGAAACGGCAAGCAACAAGATGAAAATACCATCCAAACTAGCTTTAAATCCAAGCCTGTCAATGTTAAGAGCTTAAAAGTGAAGCAGTGGATGTTCCCTCAGGGTCTCTTTCTCGACCTCCTTCACATCACATGACGCAAGCAGGGCACGAGATGCACTTCCTTGAGTTCTTCCCACACTGTTGGATCTGTAAATCACCAACAAAGCCCCTGCCAAGGAAGACAATAGTGAGACTTGTGTGCTGCAGGCAGAGACCATAATCATAGTAAGTCACGGAGGATCCAGTAGGCACACCTTGTGAGGAGTCCGTTTCAGTTGACATCAAGGTCCATATAAATACAGAGAGACCGGTGCAAGGTGGAGGATGTCTTTAGAGGGTAGACACAGGATCGATGAAGCCGCGGTGGCTCAGTGAATAGAGCACATGCCTGGGAATCAGGCACTGCAGATTCCTATCCCACCGCGTAGCTTGGTAAATGTGATACATTGATTCGAGAGGGCTTTGGTCGTCAAACTAGAAAGGCACTAAATAAGGAGATCTGCATGAAGCTCGCCCTCCACTACGCGTGTAAAAACCTATCGACTTTCTCACTTGTGATGGTGTTTGGCTTTTAGGCAGTCTTGTTACATGTGTAATGAGAACTGAAGATATTGTACAGTTTGCATCAGTCTCCCTTGTTGCCCATGTGACACTTAGTGAATTTACAGAATGTTGGAGAGGTGAAATATGTGGGAACAAACTCGCTCCTATAATCATAAGGTCTCTTGTAAGAATTGTAGGAGGGCTGATTTGAAATCCACAATGACAACCGCAGCACCCTGCTTTAGATAAGGTTACTATGAAGTGCATGTTGGGATGGGAGAAGACCACCAATAGAATCCTCTATTTTTGGGGGGTTTTATGCTTTTGCTTTCCTACATCAGATGCTGCCATTGCGTGTGATCCTAGATCTGCTCATGCCAGGCTCCACCCACATCAAAGCCTGCACATGACTCACACAAGTAACACCAAGTGTGTAGCCCCTTGTTCTTCTCCAAGACACAGTTGGTTAAGGGCGATGGATGGTTATTTATGCCCTGCAGCATCCACTGATAGTGTGTCTTGTTTTATGAATAGATAGAACTTTTCCCCCTTCTCAGCCATTTTCTGCTGATGAACAGTTAGGGAGTCAAGGGCACTACGTTGGACTTTCCTGACTGGGGAGAATGCATCCTGCATGCTCGGGGTACTGATGTGGAGGCCTTTATTAACCCCAGCTTTGGGACTCATTCATTTTTATATGACGCCTGGTCCGCGCAAGTCGAAAATAAGCTTTTCTTATTTGGTTTGGTGATTATGAGATGCAAATGTTGTGGGGAGGATAATGAAATAAAGTATATTTTCACTGCTTCCATTGCGTGCACTGTGGGGAAAAAAAGGGAAAGTGGCCATATAATGAATGTTGGAGCAGCGGCTAGGATTGCCTTTGAGAAATAATTAAAGGTTCTTTCGCAATCCTACCCAGCCTGCAGAGGTGCGGAAAAAAATCTCCATTTTCTATAAAGTCGACAATTGATGTTTGGTTTACCAGACCTTCTGTGTAAAGCAGACCTTCAATGAAACGATATCACCCTATTTGTGAGAGCAATACGGCCCATTGCGGTCCTCAATTAGACCGAAATGACACCGCAAATTGGAAAATTAGGAGGAGAGGGAAGGGTAATTTGCTCCAAAACAGGCTAAAACCAATTCATTAGGAGACTGCACAGGAGACAAAGGGTCCGGGGCTGCTGTCCTCCAATGAAAAAAACATTTAAAACTGTAGCTTTAGTCTCACCTTCTCAAAGAGAGACACCTAGGACACTTAACATTCCCTTATTGTGGGTTGTATGTGATGGAGTGTGTGTGTGTGTGTGTTTGCAGACTCCTGTTGGTGTGGACAGGTGACAGACGGGTCACAGGTTAGCCCAGCAGTCAACATGACCTCTATCACCTCAATGTAAACGAGTTGAAGGGCCGAATGCTGACTTGTACTAGAAGAGCATGATCTCTGCACAAACACGTTTGAAAGTAAGTAAAAACTGAAAAGGCAACCATCAGCAGTATTTACAGAGACACCTTTATTACACAATAACAATGGAATTACAGGATATGTAGTATCTTGTGATTCTATGATGATTCTATTATCATCTCGCAGTGCTGCATTCTGTAAATTGTGTTTTAGTCTGGATATAAAACATCCATTGCATGCCTGTCTGTCTTGGGAGAGAGATCCCTCCTCCGTCGCTTCCCCGAGGTTTCTCCCAATTAATTTCTCCCCATTGTAAAGTTGAAAAAAGAGTTGTTCCTTATCGATGGGAGCATCCCAGGACTAGATGTTTTGGTAAACACCACAGAGGAAATTTTCTGATAATAGAGTATACAAATAAAACTGACTTGACCTTTTTTTAGGTTCATGTCGATCTGCCCAAATGCATGCTGGTAATTCTGGGGCTGTAAGACTGAATTGGGTTTATAGTGTTATCGTTCTTCAAGCCCCTCTGGGTATGATTTCCCCATAAGCTTGTGCTTCCTCACTTTCAGCCAGTTTGAAAAGGAAATCTTTAAATAAGCGTGAACAGTCCAAATTCGAGTGTGATTCTGAGTGACAGATGGATCGGGTTCTATTCCACCATCAGCATTGATCGGTTCAGAGGGGGTCTCTCAATGTGGTCGGAAGGGCAGAAAAGCTGAAAAAGTTCAACTTTTTGAAGTGGGGGGCTGTGAGCCCCCCCAAAATCCCAGGGATTTGAGGCCCTTTATTTGATCATTAGCTGTAAACTTTATTGAAGTTGTTCCTGTGCTGAACTTTAAGATTGGTCTAAATAAAGATGAATTGTTGGCTGTTTGCAGGCACTGTCTTGTGGTTTTGTGACCTGTTATCAGCTAAGCTTGGCTTCATTAATATATCTTACATATGTTTATAGAAGACACATATTAATGAGGCCAAGCTTGTCTCATGTGATGTACATAAATGGGTGGTGCCGCTCATCTCTGAGAATTCCCACTTTTCCTGTTATAGATTATTTTTAAGAGCTCTTTTAAAATTACAACTGAATGGATTAGAAAAGTGATTATAGCTGCAGAAAATTGATTCAGGACTCTTGTTCTGCAGGAAAACATTCCCTTGATGCAAAGGATGTTTTGCGATTGGCCTGCTGCGTCGTCTGTGTACACAGCGTGTTGGCAGTTCTGCAGGGGTGCACTTGGAATTCTGCACAGAGCACAGAGATGAGACCAGGTTAGCAGTGATTATGTTGGTGCTGTGAGACAATGATTACACAAGTACACAGTGCATACACATATGCACAACATGCACACCATGCTTATACACTTTCTTGGACCATTTTGGAAACACCTGTCTCTGTTGGCTTCTCAGCTGCAAAGCTATAAGACAAAAAACTTTTGAGATCATTTTATCTTCATTTCCAGGTTCTCTTTTTATTAGATTTTATTGGAGTGGAACACATACACATACCTCTCTGTGTGTGTATGTGTTCCACTCCAAAAGCAACCACCAGGGGCATCCCTTATACCCACCTTCATATAGACTTAATTCTATTTACTACAGAAAGCTGATTTTATTTATTTTTTATTCTGTGTGTGTTTTTCTTCTCTCTTGTAAATAGTTAAAACCCATTACACGTCAGACAGTGAAATCGTGATGGCCTTTTACCAGTTTGAAATGAAACTGGGATGATTAGATGAAGGGGGAATTTACACTAATGTAACTAAGAATGTCTGTTATGCACCAGATATAGGCTGTTGTACAGTTGACCAAGTAACTTTAGAAAGTTTTACCCTGTTTCTTTTTTTTAGAGGTGGGGTTCTTTTTATGTTTTGTCAATCTGTTATGGTCAGACTAGTAGACTGGGAGACTGCAGTTGTGCTCTCAAAGACAGCCCTGTAAATACACTGTTTACCTACCCATGTAGAGAATGAGGTGATTTTATAACACTTTTATAATATATCTTGAAGTAAGCACAAAAAAAAAATCATCTCATGTGATGAGATGATGTTGGACTTTGGGCACTTTTGTCTAATCTGCTCAGGGACACATCAGCATGCTTTCTGAAGGAGCCAAAGATTGAACCAGCGACCTTATGATTACTTGGCACGGTGGTCCGGCGGCTAGCACTGTTGCTGCACAGCAAGAAGGTCCTGGGTTCGTATCCCGTCTGAGGTCTTTTCTGTGTGGAGTTTGCATGTTTGCCCCGTGACTACGTGTGTTTCCTCTGGGTATTCCAGTTTCATCCCACCATCATAAAGACATGCATGTTAGGATTCAAATTATTGCCTGTGCCCCTGAGCAAGGCAATAGGAAAAAGAACTAGAGTTGGTCCCCGGATGCTGCAGCTGCTCACTGTATTAAAAAGGATGCAGCTCACGTTGCATGTTAACAGACGTGCATGCACTCTAAGTGAAGAAGCCTCGGTTAAGGGCATGCATGCGTGCCGTGTGCACAGGCCAGTTTCTGTAGATGGACAGTTGGTCTGGCAGAAGAAGCGGGAGCCTTGACCTTGCTGTAAGCAACACTGACGGTAAACCCCGTTCCTCTGTTATCCCCCTACACAGCTGTCAACCTTGTGACCTCTGTGCCTGATCTGCCTGTCATGAAGACGTGCACAGAGTTATTAAACCTCTATTTCCTGCTTCCTACGTCTGCAGCCAGAAAACATGTTGAGAATCTATAAGGTATCCATCCATCCATCCATCCAGCTATTGTCAACCACTTAACCAAAGTCGGGTTGCAGGGAACTGGAGCCTTTCTCAGCACTCGATGGACAAAAGGCAGGGACCAACATGTCCAGGGCCCCGGTACATGTTGCCACTCCGTCACAGGGAACAGCAGCTAGGGAAACAGTGTCTTGCTCAAGGACAGCTCAACATGCTTCTCTGCAGGTGCAGGGAGCGAACCTGCAACCTTCTGATTGGCAGATAATGTGTTGTTTGGTTGTAGGCTATCTCAGTCAGTTGGTCTGGTTATGGCATACATTACTGGGTTTGCGTCACCGGGTGGTGGATATCTCATGTATGACTTTTCAGTGTCAGGATGAATAGAGGGATGAAAAGGCTGGATTTAAAGTTCATTATTCCAACAGAAATGCTTCAAGCAATTCATCATGGCCTCCAAGAGGAGCCCACAGAGGAGCAAGGCTCCAGATGTTACATAACATTTTTTTTCCTTAACTTTCTTTAAAATTGTAATAACCCCATTTTATGTACTCTGATCATATCCCCGTCCCCCTGAGGACAGCAACAGCTTCTAGCAACAGGCCTTTTGAGGTGTTTCCTGGTGATCATAGCTGCACAATGCTCATTCAAACTGACAACGTGAGGCTATGGCGCCGCCTCCCCCCCGCCAACGGCTTCCCGGTGATGCAGCCCGCTAAACCCAGCTCATCCTCAGCACCCTGCAGAGATGCTGTGTCTCCATTCAACCCGGGTCTCCGCTGTTACTGACAGCCAACACAGCCCTGCAGCATTGGAGCATATTTCAGAACCTCGGCACCGGAACCTCGGGGGTGGAAGTGTGGCGTGTGCTGCACATTCATAAAGTGGGTGCAGCTGAAGCAGCTTGAGAGGTGATCAGTATTGACTGAGTGATATGAAAGGGCTGCCACATCTGTCAACACCTGCAGTATTGGAGCTCAGTAGGCTTTGCTTTGTAAACCCTCTGCACTTATCACAGTAGACCAAAATGGTTTTCCAATAACCATAGTATTGATACTCATGTTAATTTCTGCTAATATATAAAAACGATGCATTTTTTTTAATAGCACTTTTCTCTACAGAATCCCTGTTTGAGATCTGTGTTGACACCTTTTCATCCATGGATAGAATAACAAGGGGAAAAGCACCCTGTTTCAATCGATTTATAGCCTAATAACTTTGTTAGAGGTGAGCGGCGGGGCAAAGACATGCAGACTCAGACAGATTTATTGTCATCTGAGAGAGTTTTACTTTAACACCACAATAAATCTGTCTGTACGCCCGGACACCTGACTTTTTTCTCTTCTGTCTCCATGTCTGTATATCGAAGACCTTGGCAGACGATACAGTGCAGCAACACTCTTCTTTTTCTCCCCATTGGCTGCTGCTTTACACAGTTGACGCTCCGTCATCCACGAGGGAGGATATTTTTGTTATTCAAGCCATTATGAGGACCACAGACTGCTGATCAGCTTAAACCTGGAGAAGAAGAGCTTCTGGTCAGAGGCTTGGGGAGAACATCTAAAAGCCCTACTGGTTTCCCAAGAA
Organism: Regalecus glesne; assembly: GCA_900302585.1. NCBI lineage: Eukaryota > Metazoa > Chordata > Actinopteri > Lampriformes > Regalecidae > Regalecus > Regalecus glesne. The sequence goes on from OMLC01035344.1 coordinate 31,810, forward strand.
CACGGTACATGTTCTCTCCCACGACAACTAGTGGCTTGTTGTCCAGCACCCACCTTGTACCCAATTCCTCCCCTTTTGCACCAGGGAAACTGGGTTCAACAGACATGCCAAAGACAGCCATTTTGATATGAGGCCAAAAACAGCCCTGTGGTCGAACAGTCAAAATAAATGTCGTCCTATGTGCTTTCCTACCCACTTCCCCTTGACCTGGATGGAAAGTGTCACACAGTCAAGGAAAGATGTGGAGAATTCATAAGGACTTGGGAAAAGACCACTGCCATACTGAGAGAATGTGACTGTGCCTTCACGTAAAGATACGTGAAGAATAACTCTGAAGGGGCTGCAGTAGCACAGTGACAAGAGTGTGTAGATTATGTGTGCCAGGGAACGACAAGCCAGACATCTCAGGCCCGACCCCACCGCAGGGCAACCAGGAAAGGCACCTGACCCAAATCCCCAACACTTCACCCAAGTCTGCATCCATCCCCACAATGCAGGGACCGATCATGCAAAAATGGACCCTTATGAAGAATATGATGAGGATGCCAAGCAGTGTCCAGATGCCACTGGTACAGTCTGGGACCTGAGCCATGTGACCACCATCACCACGTAGACCTGACAGGAGGACACACTACACGTGCACACTGGTGAGACTCCGATCACATCTTTCACATACAAGCTAGAAGAGTTGAGTAAAGACGAGAACAAAGTAGAAAACCTAGAGAACGAGGGGAAGGGATCAGTGGTGGTGGTTCTGATTTGGATTGACAAAGGGGAGAGGGAACCGAATCCCAGCCTGTATGATTTGTAGAGATAAAAAATGACCAATATTTATAACAAGGTTGAGATTGACTTTTCACTGCCCTAGCCACAGGTGACTCCACTTACTGCATCGAAACATCCCTTTCAAAAGACATGCACACACACACACACACACGCACACGCACACGCACACAGATAGTAATTTTGGGGAGCATTCAACCATGCTGGCACAAATGACTTGAACCACTTTGAGACTTCACTTTACAGAAAGTGAATTTTCAATGAGGGAAGGAAGCATGTATGCATTGATTTGAAATTGAGCCCTCCAGCCACAAATCGGTATCAGTGCTCTTCATGACTACTGTATAGAAATAGCCACGTCAATAAGTCTCATGTATGGATGTTTTGAAAGTTTCATGTCCGTGTTGATGCGGATAAGGCTTCAGGCCCACGGGGTAGTCACCCATAGAACTGTCACAGCACTGCCTGAGGAACAAGCAGCGTTTTGTGTAAAATGATTGATTTTATTTTCTCTATTATTTGATATTTAGTTTTGTAACAATGTAAAAGACACATCTCATCTAAAAGATATGGTTAAAATCTTAGCTCTGAAGCACTTCTTTGGGCTTGTGTTTTCTTTCATCTCTTCTGCATCTCAACACTTGAGTAAGTTTAAAAAGAAACATCTTTTTACCTTTCATTTGATATATTCCTTACCTTGGTCCAGTCCTTATTTGCTTCCAGTCCCTTGATGTCTTGGCAGCTACATTCCAGAGCTGAGTCTATCTTCAGATAAATCACAGTAATAAAAGGTTTTATTTGCTCTTATCTGATGCAAAACACCCCCAAAAACTCCATGGTATAATATACACCGTGGTACTTTCAACAGGACAGGTTTCATCCCTGTCTGTTGGCAGGGTTTTCTTCCTCTAATCCTCTTTTATTAAATAGCCTGTTTCCTTGTCACTGCTGTGCATTGATGGATTATTGCAAATCATTCTTTGGAAAAAGTGACCCAGCCCCCACCTCTCATAGATAGGCCCAGGGACTTGTGTTGTGAGGGCAATAGAGGGGAAAGAGACAGATAGAAACTTCTTCCCCTTTCAAGATCAGGTCTTAGATCCGACCGATTGATAATGAAGAGCACTCCGAAACACTACAATTCCAATTCACCAGAACTCCAGAACTTTGGAAAACTTAATTTCCACCTGGATTTTCAAAAAGCTGGAATTCCGGAATTTTGAAACGCTCAATTTCCAGAATTCGGAAAGACTGGAATTCCAAAAACTGGTACCCCAGAATTCCGACAACCTTGATTTCTGGAACACTAGAAATCCAAAACACTGGATTTTTGGAATTTTTAAACACTAGAATTCAGGAAACAGTGGAACACTAGAATTCTGAAACGCTGGATTTTCTCCAAATTTGGGGAATTGTGTCACCAGAATTTCTCAAAGAAAAGATTCTCTGTCGTTAGTAACAACGGTTTGTTAAAGAAACCCAAAAGAAAGCTGTAGTTTTTAACAGTGCTACTCATGCTGCTATGATTGTGAACTCTGCCTGTATTGTATCAACATGTTGTTTTGCTGTGAAACCTTCCTGGGGTTACAAGACCCTGATGAGTAACTTGGAATGGAAGGGCCACTTGGCAAATTGGGATGACGTTGGGTGTTCTTGCTGGTTTTGGCATTCTTGGACAGAGATCAATACTTGGAGGTGAAATGAGCATCTAGAGTCCTGTGACAGCCACCTTGGTGCTGCCCATGAGGTGTGATGGATGGCAAGAGCCCCTCACTGAGTGTCTTTTTCACAAGCTTTACACAGCGGCTGGTGTGCAACAGCACACAGCCAGGCAACATGTCGGGGATGAAGGTCATTTGAACCATAAGTGTCTGATTCCACCGTGTGAAAAGCGAGTGAAGCCGAACTCCTGTCAGCATGGTGGTGATGCTGCATCAACATGGAAAACGTCTTGGCCCGTGGTGTGTTTATGAAAGCAGGAATCACTCCCTGGAAAAAGCTCCGGGTGTTTTCAGCACATCTTCTATAACGCCACACTCCCGTTTCTAGTTTACACCTCTTGAAGTCAAACACAGTCACAAAGCCACAATATAAATAGAAACTGATTGCAGTAATCAGTCCCACTAGAGCTCTCAGTCAGATATAACCTACAATCTGGTCCCTTGAAAATAGTCATCATAACCCCCTTTTTTTGCCCTTGGACTATTTTCCATGTACATACCCCCCCTCCCCCCTTCGGTCCTGAATGACTAAGATCTGTGCCCTTCATGTAAATATCCCCTGGTGATGCAGTTTCAGAGCAAAGAAGAGGAATCTGGTGAACTACCCTTGCTCTGAGCCTTGGGATGAGACATTCCCACTGGGCCCAATCTATCACCATGTGATTTATAGACTTCACACGACATGTGTGTGGCTTTGGATGCGTGCGTGCGTGTGTGTGGTGGTGGTGGTGGTGGGAGGGTGTTGGTTGAGGTGTTTGAAAGCAACAAAGAAGAGAGTGGGAGGATAAGAGAGACAGAAATAGAGAGTAAAAGAAAGAGGAAGAGTGAGTGGGAAAAGTATGACAGAGAGAGGAAGAGGAGGAGAGGTGGATGAGGAGGTGGGGACAAAAAGAAAGTCATCAGGAGAAAGGCTAGGAGAGGAGCAAGACGGGGAAGGGGCGAGATTAAAACAGAGGAGGGTGGAAAGACTTTCTCTGAATAGAGAGATCACAGAGATGGCCTTATCCCCATGGTAGTTCCATGGAACATAGCTGCTGTTGTCTTCCTGGTGATACAGGACTGATAGAAATGGATTACAGGTGGTGATTGAAAGTAAAGGTAAGGCTGTAAATCAGCCCTGATCAGAGGAAGATACCACACAACCATGGTGTTTACAAGCAGACTTTAAATGGAGAAGGTGGGGGGTTGCATATCGTTATGCCAGTTGCAATTTTTAATTGCACATTGGGCTTAATACCCATTAATAGGGATGAAAACAAATAAAACCAACATGCTCATCTGTTAATTTATGCAATTTAGACACATTTCTCCACACAGCATAAGCCCTTAATGAGGACAATTATTGTTCTCTTCTTCATGGAGCGCACTTTCCTTTGAAGTCATGCTAATGAACAGATGATCTGTTTGCTGTTAATATTAATGTATTCTTATTTTGCTCCCAATGTCATCCGATAAGTCTGCTCATCTTGTGCTAATTGGAAAACATGCCAGCAAGATGCAGGCTTAACCTGAGCCCCGTCCATCCATGGGAGGTAACAGGTAGTCAGTTTTTGCCATCTGTGGTTTTAGGCTTGTTTTGTCCGTCTCTACTGTCAAAATGAGAAGAACTGATAGGTTTTTACACGCATCAGGTATTAAGAAACACCAAGTGGCATCAAAATGTACTCAGATGTGAAGTGCTGTCCCTTCACAGCAAGAAAGGTTAGAATCCCAGGCTGTCCCATGTTGTCTCCGTGTGGAGTTACCATGTTGTCCCTGTGTCTGTGCAGGTTTGCTTCAGGTGCCCCGGTTTCCTTGTACCATCATAAAGACATGTATATTAGGGTTAATACTCCTGCCTGTGCCCCTGAGCAAGGTAATAGGAAAAAGAACTGGAGTTGGTCCCCAGCTGCCCACTGCTCCTATACAATAGGATGGGTTGAATGGAGAGAACCATTATTTTCATTGTATGTACAGTGACAAATGAATAAAGCTTCTTCTTCTACTGCTGTGACCCAGGCCATGCCATACAGCATTAATAACTACTGCCTGGCTGGCAGGGGAGTAAAAGCTGCCACACCACTGTGGAATTAAGTTTCATCCTTTTTGTACAATCCAGTTCTCAATTGTCTCGAGGATTAAACTAAATTATCCTTGACTCCTTTCTTAGATTGAAATCTCTCATTCTCATCTGAAGTGGATATTAAAAAGTGGAATTCAGCAGCTAGCGATAGCTTTACCCGGGGCTATCCTCTATATCAGGCGGTGGGATCTTTCTATATTATATTCATATAACATTTTGTGTGCTCAGGGTGTATCAGCGGGGTCACGTGTTTACCCCATGGTAATGCAAGTTATTTGAGACATTTCTCTGATTGGCTGACTGCAATCCAATCCCCCATCCCCGGTTAAAAAATATGAGCAATCTGACAGCCTTTGTACACACCACAGTGAACGAGGTGGGGTTCAAGCTGTGCGTGTCCTCAGCTACACCACTGTCTTCCTTCCCTCCTGACCTCCTAGATAGATGGAGACAACCCCTGCCGTGACCCGGAATGATTACGGTGAGACTATCAGTCCCCGTCAGGCTCCACAGTCTGGTACAGTTTCACTAAATCTCCATCTGTCACTGGCCCACATACAGGCCCTATCACAGACACCCAGGTGACGCCGGCCTCCTCGGCACTGTCCAGATCCATCTTTATTGTTTCTCAGTCTTTGAGGCAGGAGGTTTTAAGGCAACACTGGGTCATTTCAGTGGACACTTAGTGTTCTACAAGCCTCCCACTTTGCCGGGTACTGTTGACCTTTGACCTCACCGAGTTCCCCATCCATTACTCAAACACAGGGTTCACCATAAGACCTCTTAGTACATTTCATGTCGCATCACCTTTCAGTCTCTACCCTGTCCGTCCTAACGAACCACACATCCCTATTCACTGGCCCCTGGGTCAAAGTCCTTCCTTTCTCCTTGACCACCATGAAGTTGATGATGCATGAACAACTTGCTACGGTCTGGAGGCAGGACTGGAAGATGTACCATTGCCATTTTCATGTGCTGAAGATGAGCAAATAAGGACGTTTAAGTGCTCAGCAGCAATTCATTGACTGTTGACTTAAAATAGAGCTTCGAGGACCCCCGCCCCAGATGTGTGCAAACACACGTGGCAAATGCTTAAAATGTGGGGAAATGTTCACCATAGGGAGAACGTCATCCTTATCAGGCCTTAACAGACCCATTATGCTACAGATCAAACAGTGTCTGCTCACGGCCTGTGAGAGCTCATCTCCACTCATTAAGCAGAAGCCTGATAACGCCAGTCAGTCTCAGCTCTGAGTGGATGGCACAAGGAGCTACATGGTCCAGGTTTGGACCTGTAAGCTGAACCATATGGCCCAGACTCACTGGACTGGACATACCGAACTGCCTGAGCAGAGTCGGCCCCACTTGACAGACTGCAGTGAAACGGGTTGCCATGTTTGATTGATTCCTGGAGCAGCCTGGATGATGAGCCGTGTCATC
>OMLC01035345.1:0-23777 GCA_900302585.1 Regalecus glesne
GTGTGGGGATTTTTGTTATTTTCACCAATATGTTTTTTGGGTTGCTTTAGTTCTCCAGCGCTGACAGGGCAGTGGAGAGAGGGGTGCAGAACAAAGATAGGGTGAAGAGATCAGGGAGCAGTGCCATCAAGCTCTTTTTACCAGATTCAAACCAGTGACAATGCAGACGACTTTAACCCACATAGTAGACACTAAACTGGCCGAGCCACCAGAATGCCCTGAGCATGGAGGGTTTATCAGTGTCTGCCAGCGATACAGCTGTGTAGGGGAATAGATTTGTAGACCAGACCTCTACTCTTCCTTCTCACTGGGCTCAGCCAAGTGGGAAAAAAGGCAAGAGCCATTTCCAGAACCCACCGAATGACATGGGATCAGCGGCAGTTCAAGCTTGTTCCACAGGTTGTCTATCAGTGCAGTCAGGCATTTCTCCTCCCATATTTGCTTTAGCAGGCGTCATACATCAAAATGCATTGCATTGGTAGCCTGAGACATGCTACTCCATTCTCCAGAGCTCTGATAGTATCTCTCATTTACGAATGTTTTGCAAAGCCCTAGTCCCAAAATCTGCAAGTTTAGAGATGCACTTCAGCCAGAAATAAGGGGAGACAGAAAAAAACAGTGAATCATTAGTGAGCCTAATACCTAAAGATGAATACTTTCTGTAGATTTATTCAGAAAGTTACCTAAAGTTACCAAAGACAAACAGATGTCAGTGTCAGGTCAGGCTTTTGGGTTCACTACCACATTCACACAAGCATTCATAAGCAAACCTAACCAGTCAGAAAAACCATATGCTTGGCATATGCAGTTGTTAAGGTTTCAGTAAATGTATTAATTGTGTTTGCAGTACAAGGTTTTGTCCCAGCCTGCCTCACAAGAAATGGTGATATTAGAAAGAACAAACTGCTGGCTCACTTCATACAACTGAATCAACTGAACGGATGGTAAAATGGTAAAAGGACTCATTTTTATATAGAGCTCTTCTAGTCTACTGACCACTTAAAACGCTTTACATCCTATACCACACAAATACTGAGCATAGAGAATTAGGGCTTTTCATCCTTTCCTGATGCCCCATGGAGGGATCAAATCTACGACACCTCATTTGGAAGCGTACACTCTACTAGTGCTACCACAGCCCCAGACATGCAGATGTTTCGGTCAGCAGTACCTAAAAATAAGTTTCAATAGAAGGATGAAAACTTCCGATTTACCAAGAACCTCATTCAAATGATGGAGGTTGGGGCTGCATAGCTCAGTAGGTAGAGTGGTTGTCTAGTAATCAGAAATTGGTGGCTCGATCCCTGATCCTGCAGAAAGTATGCCGAGGTGTCCTTGAGCGAGACACTGAACCCCTAACTGCTCCGAGAGCGCCACATGGTAGCTGCTCATTGCTCCTCTACAATAGTATGGGCTAAAGGCAGAGATTCCCCCTTGTGAGACTGATAAGGGATTTTTTTCTTCTTCATTTTAAACAACAATTAGCAGGACTGGATTTTGATATATTTGAGAATCCTGATTTAAATGTGCAGTCAGGTAGTGTGTGGGCCTTCAAAGCGCAGCTTGAGCTATCACCCAAACTGAGATCCACAGGAAAGATTTTTATGTTTGGTCAAAATTGGCAAAATTTCAATGGACATGCTTTCCTCTGTTATGTACAATGAATAATGCAGCAATAGAAATTAAGCAACCAAATGGATGTGGTTGCAGAAATGGCTGGTGAATTATTCATGTTTCATATTTCAGTTTACAGAGAGCAGCACTCAGTAGTGTCAGAATGACCTCAACGGACATCAAACTAGATGCAGTTTTGATAAGTGGAAAGTAATTGAGCAGCCCTTTTGGCCTAGCACACGAGCTGCCAGGTCAGTCAAAGTCCAACTTACAGTTGTAGTTCTGGGGTATACATTAATTACAAACATGTTCTGCAACACACAGTAATCAGCCTTTAGCTCAACATCTACTTCTTATTCCTCCAGCTTGGCCATTCAAAAAAATGAAGTGAGACAGGAGAGCAGAGATGAAATGGAGAGATGAGAGGACATGTAGCTTGGTTTATTCATCAATGCAATTATGGCAGATACCTCCTGCGTCCATGAAACAACCAGCTACAGCTCAGGGGCCATAATTGCTCTAACACAGTACTAAAAAAATCTCACACGTGCCGATACAGAACTTCAGGGTTTTTTCCATTTATGTTAACATAGTGTATATTTTCCATTACTTAACAGGTCAACTGGATTTTTGTGTTTTCCACTGTTTAGTTTGAGTTTAGTTTTAGTGGTATTAAAGAGAAGTCTTCAAGTAGAATACGGTCACTTGTGTATGAAATTAACATTGGAGAATATTTGCTTCCTGTTCACTTTCATTCTATACGAGCAAACAGGCGAATGAAACATTTGTTTCCAGTGGTGATGGAAAATTTGGCCTACAAATTTACAGCCTCAACCAAAAGTAAAGTATGTTTGGTTGACCCCATTTGGTTCTATGACTAATTTTCTTATAGAGCAAGGATGGAGTAGACTATGATTGTTGCCATGTCTGACCAGCCAGTATCATAGGACATTACCCATGAAAGGGGTAATGTGCCAGGGAGTCAGGAGAGGGGCATTGAACATAAATAAACGGAACATCACACCATCACTCACTTATCTAAAGCCAGGTCGCAGAGGTAGCAGTTCCAGCCAGGGACCCAAAACTTCCCTTTTCCTGGCCATATCAATCAGCTCTGACTGGGGGATTGTGACGTGATCCCAGGCCAGGGTGGAGATATAATCCCTCCACCTGGTCCTCAGCCTACCCTGTGGCCTCCTCCCTGCTCAACGTGTCTGGAACACCTCACTAGGGAGGCAACCAGGTGGCATCCTTGCTACATGCCTGAAACACCTCAACGGGCTTGTTTCATATTTCACAGCATACAAATATAACGTATACACTTTTGTTTTTCTCACATATTTGTCCATAAAACTGTGACATAATGTACAAACTAGACATGTGAAAAAAAAATTATTTATTACCAGTACGACTTCGTGACCCAACTTCAGATAAGCAGTCTACAATGGACGGATGGATGATTGGATGGATGGATGGATATCACTCAGAAAAACAGAGTAAGTTCTGTGCTCTGGCTGGCTGTAGATGTCACAAGGGAGAATTTTAAGAAAATCTTATTAGATTCAAAATGTTTTTTTGTTTTTTTACTTTTTTGCAACAAAGTTACACTCATGATAAGGTCGAGTATAAAACAGCAGCCCCCCCCCTACCTGAATTTCTGTGATTATGTGTTCAATAGGAGATTAGTCTTCAGTTTCCCAATTCTGTTTGCAGGATGTAAGGTACTAGACGGGTTAAGCTGTGTGGGGGGAGTCTGTTTCTCTGATGAGTCTAGATTACTCTCTTACCTCTCTGAGCAGTAAGGCAGCAGAGCAGCTGGATGGAATTCCCTGCTCAGGCTCATCACCAAGTTTGGCAACAGGGCAAGAGCATGGACAAAAGCCACTAGTTTGAAAGCTCGATTGCAATACACAGTAATGGGTTCTATCGAGTGGTTTTTCGCTCCCCAATGAGCCATAAGCAGATGGACGGATATTGAAAACAGTGTGTGTGTATGTGTTAGGGAGATGGTATCCCTTTGACTGATCACGGTGCAATGCACGAAAAGCAACATTGATAAAAGGGAAAATGAAGCCAAAACAAGTTAAACTTGAAACATACTGACAGAAAAATAAACAGCTAACATAAAGCTAGCATCTGTTTATAATCGCAAATAAACTTGACAACAGATAAGCCCTCTGCTCCATCCCCAGAATCCTGTCTGGGGTGAAAAAAAGCAGTCACAAAACACTGTCTCTGAATAGCTCAAAGATTTACACCTTTTCATGATCCGATTCATTCTCTGCTGGTGTGGAGCAAGCACTGGCACCTGACACACAGGTTTTCCCAGATAAAAGGCTTGGAGGCTAGGCTGGCACCCAGCCACCTATAAATAACCTGGAAATTCAGTTGTCAACTGCTCAGGTGGAAGAGAGCAGCAAGTCCTGAGTGATTCGATTACCGTCTTCATTGACCTTCAGTCATTCAGAATTCACAACAGATTAAAGTACTCAAAAACTCCCACACTGGCAGCACCTTCAGTCCACACTATAACACCAAAAACCTGAAACCTGACCAAGCCCTCAAAAACACATTTCCATCAGAGCAGCGGCTACACCAGCATAATCTGATGCTCATGCAGTGAAACTCAATGTTAATAGTCAAACTAGGCAGCCAGCCTCTATCTGGACCAGATCCTTAAGAAAATGAGGCATGGAATGCCTGTTCTATGAGGAAGAAATGTAATGGAGGAATTACTTTTTTATATAATTTTAAGTTACATTAAAACACAAGGTGGGAAGAAAGATTTCCACATTCACGCAAACTAATTATGTGCCGAAATGTGTTAAAATTGTGAGAAACCACTTTAATGCAGCTTGTCAAAATGGAGGTAGTAGTGTGTTTACTAATGAGGCTGCCATTAGGATAGAGATTAAGCAGGGTTTCAAGCAGCTTGTTGGCAGCCAAACCCAAAGCTAAAACACATCTCCAGAACTGCCAAAGACACTCATCACATGAGCTTGTCAACACAATTTCTGTCGTAACAATGATGACACCCTGTGAAATTTACAGGCAAAGCTATTCAACATTCTGCTCATGCAAGCTCCAGGTCATCACAGTGATATCAACTTACAATTATTTACCGACTGGCAGATTTAATGCGTCAATAGTCCACATTTGAGTTGGGCTTCTTGGGGAACCTAGTGCAGAGAACACTGGCCACCATATAAGAGGAATCCTAATTGATTACTACAGCACCCAAGCACAATAGGGAGGGGCTTCTTATGTGTCTACTGAAGAAATTCTGCAGAAGCTATCTCACTGCAGCCACACCTACAGTAGGACATCAGCCACCACTACGCTGACGATGAGGTCACATCAGGTCCTCCGGTCCTACATTCCTTGGGTCAAACTAAGTTCAGTCTCTCCTTTGTTACAGAGTTCTACCCATGGTTATTGGGCAGTTAAGGAGTCTTGCTGGCAGTAGTTTACATTAGATCAACACGTTATTTGTAACTTGTTCTAAATGTTAACAGGTTAAGGACTGTGGTGGAAAAACAGTGTTCAATTAACAACTGCGGTTACCTCGATTTGTTATACATGTGGGAACCAGTGATTTAGTACTAGAATATCAAATCACTGCCTCCCAGTTGCACTGACTGGCAGGCTGCCACATGAAGCTCCTCAGATTCATGAGGAAGTCAAAGGGAGGGAGAGGGGATTCAGTGAGAATAGTAATGCAAGCTATACCAATTTCTTAGCCTGTGAAAGAAGATGTCTTCAATCAGACTCCAAAAACATTCATGTACGCGGGCAGGAAAGACCTCGGTCACATAAGATTAATATTGCATTGGCAAACGCAGTGTTAACAGAAAGTGTCATCCCATCTCCTTTAACGTGAAAAGACTCCAAAGAGAAGCATCAGCAGATGATGACTCACTGCTGTGTGAATGAATATCTTTATGATTGCTTTTGATTAGGCTCATATATTGGGCTATCAGGATTCATGGAGCAGGGAGAGGAAGATGGGATGTGTAGCCCTCCATGGTTAAACCCTTGAGGTATTCTTAATGCACCTCATGTAGCGTCTACTAAATATCAAGCTGAGAAGTGGACTTACTGAGGAAATATAGTATCTGTGGACATGGGGTATATGTTACACTTTTTCTACCCACATTGCCTCAATGATCACATTCAGTTTAAGGTGTTCTTAAAAGATTATTTTATATATTACGCCCTCTTTTAAATCCCTTCAAAACTGCTTAATTAGTATATTGCATGGATCTTTTCCCCAGTATCTCCTCTAGACAAGCATCATTTCTAACTTCAGTTAGACCATGTATGTGAAACAATGGGGGACTATTGGGTTAAGCCAAACACACTACAATTCAGTCCAACTTTCCAAAGGGCCTCAGTAATGGGACAAAGCAACTCTGTGTCACTAGTGTCAATAAAGCATAAAAGAAAAAACTTATGAGACAACTGTTACACTTTGCCCGAGCCCTGTGTTTGCAAGAACGCACCACATAATCATTAACTTTACTGATATAGTATGAGGCAACAAACAAGAGAGGAATCCATCAACCATGCTCTACTACTTCATGTAGCTAATCTCTGAGCTGTCAACCCAGACAACGTTCTGATGAAGAATACTAAAGAGTCCACTGGGTTGTTGAGATTTAAAAAAATAAAAATAAGAAAACTCACTCCTTGAGTTGAATTAAGATCCAAGTCATGGTGGTGTGTAATGAGGGGGTTCATTTGACTTGTTGGTGCAAACAAGTCGAAGGGCATGACTTAAGAGTAATGATGTGGTGAGACGAGAAATCCAGACTCACTTGATGAAGCATCGCGCTCCCTCGAAAGTGTATCCTTCCTCCCATCCAGTTGGTAGGTCTGTGTGGAGGGAGAACCAGAGTCAGGGAACGGTGGAGCGGACAGACAGTGTGTGTGTGTGTGTGTGTGTGTGTGTGTGTGTGTGTGTGTGTGTGTGTGTGTTTCATGTGCTATAACTTGACTGGTGGCAAACTGTCGAAGTGTACTTTTGACGCTCGGCGGCCGCTCAAACTTAAAAACATGAGTGTGCTCTCCCGCCACATGGTCACGTCGTAAAGCCAGACTGGAAAAAAACATCAATGTGCCCTCCATGATAACAGGGGGCACATTATTAAATACCCGCCCCCAAACTCAACCACGTCATGGAATCTGTGGACTTACTGGGGGATCTGGGGTGTTTTGCGGGACACCTGTCAGAGCAGCGACCGTAGAGCTGCCGCGGAGTCGAGCCTGGCCCGGCGGCCAAGCCACCTGCGGCTAGCCGCCGTGCTCAACGCTAGCTATAGCCGTGAGTGACCAGCGCTCAGGGGAATGCCGCCACCGGCAGCAGCTCTGAAGGAGCACCTTGGGAACTCCTCCCTGAGACGGTGCTTTAGCTCAAATGAACAAGTTACGCAGTTGGTTAAGTCGCAGCCTCATCAAAGTTGGCCGGACAGGGACGTGTGTCGAGCTGCCGACCCCAGCGGACCACCTAGACAGCGGGGACAGGCTCACGATAATGAGGAGGGGGCTCGGTGGCCACAGTGGGAGCCCAGTCGTGCGTCAAGATTCGCGGGGCGACAGAAGGCGCCAAGCCGCGGACTCCATCCACATCCACGGTGTGTGTCCCCCCCGTGTTCAGGACGGGATCCACTAGCGGCGTGGGGGACGAGGCAGCGCCTGACAGTCGAGACAAACTTGTCCGCAGTGGGCGACAGCTCACCTGGAGTTTTCCTGTGTCCGGTCATCACCGCCTCCCCGCTCACTGGATGCAGCCAGGTCGTGCTCTTGGCTTCTTCGCTGTTGGTGGAGGAAAGGTAAATTCATTACACCGGGAGTTCGCACACAGAACACAGAAATACATTTTCCGTCGCTTTTGCGGTGGATAATTACTTGACGAAGAAGACGCGTCCGTCCCGCGTCACCCCGTAACTCCATGAGGACGGGAGACCGGAGATCCAGTCGGGCTGCAGGTCCGCCGCCATGTCTGGCAACACTGGGCAGCAACCGCGCGTCTCCGCCAGCGCGGCGCGTACACGGACACCCTGGCAACCGCGGAGGACGACAGCTCAGCGCGAGCCCAGGTAGGGGAGGATGGTTCTTCTTCGTTGGTTCATGTGACGGGTGGAACGTGTTACCCTGAAACATGCTCCTGGTTAGAGACATCATCCATTAACATACTAGAATAAGACATACTGCCTTTTGGATTTAGAATAGACCTTTTCTTTAGCAAGACACCGCTTCCCAATCACCGCTCTTTATTCAAACAATGTGGAAGTCCATTCAGCCAGTGACTCTATCTACGAACTCTTCTCAGTCTGAGACCCAGATTTGCTATAATGGTTAATTGTAGGGAGATTTGATCCTTACTGATGCTGTAATGTTAGGGGATCAAGCTGTCCTCGCTGTTTGCAGCGATACGGTTGAGATCTCTGAGATGTTTATTCAATGCATTCGACACACACACACACACACACACACACACACACACTTCCTAAGCTTCCTTTAAATTCCTAGGCCCCGCCCCCTGTCATTGTGCAGTAGAACTGCGGCGTCAGCCTTTCACGCCATACAAAGACAATCCATCCAACACCTCCGTGCCTCGACTGTTGGTCGGCTTTGTGCAGCTTTGTGCTCTGGCCTCTGCTTTTGAACCGTATAGCCGCAGCGGGCTAAACCCTGGGGGACCCCTCAGCCATATCTGCCAACTGCCCAGTCATAGCCATGGGAGGATGGCTGCAGAGTGGAAGCTAGGCCAGCTCCGAAAGTTAAAATGTCCAACATTGAGCCTATTGTGCCGACTGAGAACGATGGCGCATTGTTTCATGAAGCAGCCTGCAGCCTGGAGGTCTTGTCTGTCTGTAGGTAGTGAGACACTAGTGCATGACAAGAATGATAACAATGCCTGGCACATCCTCTCTGATTAGCCTCATTGATTTGAGAGTGAGTCTGGGAGTGTCAGTCACTCCACAATGCAGTGGACCACGTATGCACCTCCTAGGCCAGTTGACCGCATCTCCTGAAAACTTTTCAACCATCCCCTTTGTTCAGATTTCTTCAATCCTGTTCAGACTTCATTTGACCATTCAGTGAACCGGTTGGATCAAAGTCTGATAGCAGCTGTTCATGTTGGTACACCCGTGGAATACCAAAGTGATATAGTGTCTGAGAATCAACTGCCCCACTTCTCATTGTTCCAGTGGGAGTCTCAGCCTTACCACATTGGGCTTGTTTCTTTTCATTCAGAGCCTCTGCAAAAGCAAAATGTAAAACGTACAATCCCTCCCTCTGTGGGGTAGCATAGGTCAGGAGGTAGGGTGGTTGTCTAGTGGTAGGAAGATTGGTGGTTGGATTCTCCGCCCCAGGCAGAAAGTGTGTTGAGGTGTCCTTGAGCAAGACACCGATCCCTGAACTGCTCTGATGGAATGTTGGCCTGTCTAGGGTGTTTCCCCACCTTTCACCCAGAGTTCTGGGATAGGCTCCAGCATGACCCCGGGGCCTGAATTTGGATTAGCAGTTGGTGATGGATGGATGGAATATATACACGGTACCCGCTATGCCACAGTTACACCTTGCAGAGAATTTCTCAGTCCAGTTTTCCTCTTGCAGATTTTTGGAGAGGGTCCTGGGCTACAGTCCTTATTAAAAAGTTCACAGCTGCTCCACTTGTTATCGCAAAGCAAATGGACCTCCATTCCAACGTCTGGCAGTATTGACATAACTGGAAGGCTCCGGGGCAGTGACTCTCTTCCAGACAGTAGCAGACATTTCTTTGGTGCAGTCCACAGTTGCCTGGATTCTGTTGTGGTGGAACAATGGCTGCTTAGTTCTGGCTGATCATCCCCTTTGGAGCCATCGTGAAAACCATTTCAGTTCAATGAATGGCCTGAAAGGACAAGGTGTGTTTGTCTTGCTGGTATGGTGTCTCCTACGGGAACACAACACAATCCTGCTGCTGGTGCCAGAGCACATAGTGTCCAAAAAGTACGAACCAACAGGAAGTAAAGCTAAGTCAAGAATAAACCAGCCATGATGCTGGAGCAGATATCGAACCACATGGCCTTGATCTGTTCCATAGTCATTCCAGTAGTTTAGTATTGCCAGGCGCTGACCTATCTGGCCTCTCGGAGAGGTCAGTCTAGAATCAAGGCTCTGGCAGCCACACAACAGACAGATCTACAGGAGGCTTTGTGATCAGATATATGTGGGCAACTTAGCTCAGTGAGCAGAGCGGTCATTTGGGCAATCAGCAGAACGCAGGTTTGAAAACCGGCCCTGCGGAAAGCATGTCAAGGTGTCCTTGACATGCTGGCTGCCACCACATGGTGGCTGCTCACTGCTGCTATACAAGAGGATGGGTTCAAATGTAGAGAACTGCAAATTTCCCCTTGTGGGACTGATGAGAGAAAAGAAATCATATTTATTTATTGATTATGATTATAAATTGTATATATATATGGCAAACTAAGGTTATAATCAACACAATTATGTGCCAGGGCAGCATGCAAACATGAATGAGAATAGTTGAGTCACACCATGGAACAAGTCATTCAAAGAGTCTGTTGATGATAAGTATTAATGAACGTCTTTGTTTGAATACAATCAAAGAAGGCCCGGGGTCTGAATAAGTACAAGGAATGGAGAAAGAGTCATTAAGATCCTCTGCTGTCATGTCTGCTTGGCATTGTGCAATGGGCTCTTACATAATCGCTCCAGTGGTTTGAAAGAGGAGGGCTCTGCTCAAAGACACAGGCCACACTTGAGGCATCAACATGTAATTAATGGATGCATATTATCAAGCAGCTGTTGGGGGCTCGGTTCTGGTGCCAGCTCACAGCCGACCTGTGTGTGTGTGTGTCTGCATGAGCTCCACCACTCCACTAAGACTGAAGCCATCGTGCACGTGTATGGATATTTACACAAATCAAAGGACTGCACAGATGTGTGACCACTTCCTGCCCCCCCCCAGCAGGGTTTTGGGAATGAACAGTGGAGTCCCCTATGCGGGCACTTGTGTCTGGCTACAACCCCCTTGTAGGATCTTGTCAGCCATTTCTATAATTAGACTGGCAAGCTTGTGCTTGCTGTAGCCTTCAGGCCTCCACACAGCAGAACAGGCCGACATGGGTTGAGAGGAACACCTCTACTCATTTCAACGTGAGAACCCCGCCAGCAGTGTCTCGCCTTGAGTTGAAACACATTTGCTTGATGAGCCAGGAGCTCTCAGGACACCGTCCTGTCTCCACCACAGACTCACTTTCAGTGGGAATTGTTGGGCTGTTTTGATGTGCTGGCTTTTCACTACTGTGCTAAATTACAGTGGCTCTCAGAGCGGATGGGTGTCCAGTGTGTGCCACCATGGGCACTTGACTCAAGTCATTTGTCTCTGTTACTGCAGTGTGTGATGGCCTCTGGGTGGGTGCTTTCCAGTGCCGTGCCCTCTCACCTACTGCGCACTTTATGCCTTTTTTTAAAGGTTTATTGCCCCACGACACAAACGCGTTCTCTGCATTTAACCCATCCTATTGTATAGGAGCAGTGAGCAGTCGCCATGTGCCACTCGGAGAGCCGTGTCATCCTAAAGGACACCTACACATGCTTTCTGCAGGTCCGGGGATCAAACCTACAACCCTCTACTCACCAGAGGACTGGTCTTCCCCCTGAGCTACGCCCCCCGCCCCGCCCCCTCTTGTTGTTTATAACAGTGGAAGTCAAAGGCACAGTGACGTGCTGTGGTATTTTACATCCCGTTCACATTCAGTGCTCATTGATGCGAAGAGGACGTGGTCCCCTGGGCCTTTCCCGGTTTTGGCACACACTCATCTGACTGGCATGCGTAACCCCCAAACCAGCGTGACCATTAGGGTCAGACAAGTCAGCAGCAGTGAGCACCAGTCCTCATCAGTGGGGGGGGAGTAAAGCAGTCTTTTGTCATTACTCAGCTGTCATGGCGGAGGTGCTCCGTAGTAGCAGCTCATATGATGGCTCTGTGGGTTGCTGGGTTTTGAAAGCTTGCAGGAGGGAGGGGGAAACTGCCTCCCCTCCAAGTCCTGCCTTCACCAGTCACCTCTGATTCATTACAGGCCTTCCCCAGTGATTACCAGTCACAGCTTGACAAGCCCCCAGCCCACAGACCACCGGCCCACTCCTCACAACGAGGTTGAAAGAATGGCCTCATCAGATCCATAGCCTTTTGGACACGGTCCAGATGTCCTTCTCTCCGGTTCATCAGGCTTCCACCAGGGATGCTAAACGTGTCATGGAGCATGTGAAAGACTGGCTGCTCTGTTTGGTAATTAGGGAATCTCATAAGAGGTTTGATTCACATCTAATTGAGATGGGAGCAGGTTGGGAGGGAACTGGGCCAGATTTGCATCACTGCTCTGCTGTGGCAGCCGTTTGAGGCCCAGATGATTCCTTCCAGACCTGTTCAGTTTTGCTCCACTGTGTAGAGCTGAAATAGAGCTGTGTTTCTTTCCATTCAGTGGTGTAGCGTCTTCCTTCTTCATTGCTGAAAATGTAAGTTGAGCCATTTCCCAAGAGGCCTGTTGACATCTGGGGCACAGACCAGGCCAGACATCACGACTGTGACACGGGGAGATGGCACTGTGTCACAAGAGGACTGCGGCTACAGTAGGGTTAGCCTATAGGGGCGGCATAGGTCAGTGACTGGAGTGGTCGTCTGGCAATCAGAAGGTTGCAGATTCGATGGCCGGTCCTGCAGAAAGCATGTTGAGGTGTCTTTGACTGAGACACTGAACCCCTGACTAATCCCTGAGCATCACATGGAAGAAGCTCACTGCTCCTGTACTACAGGATGGGTTAAATCTAGAGAATTGCAAATTTCCCCATGTGGGACTGCTAAGGGGAAATTATCATCATCATCATCATCATCATCATTATTATTATTATTATAAAAGAACAAAACTAAATGGTGCTGTCTCGGCTCCTACACCATTTCCTGCAGAAAACACATTTCATTGTAACCTCCAACTTCACGGTAACGTACAATGACAACACAAAATGGCTTTCAATAAAGGATTCATGCATCTGTTCAGAATCAGTCGGTTTCTTTTTACGTCAGAATCTAAATGCACCTGACTCTCTCCAGGTTGCTGGATCTGTCCCAGCATAGGGCAGGAGACTCTGGAGAGGTTACGACTCCATCACAAGTCGTACTGAAGAACAGTGAAGTCTCTAACCTACGATCCACGTTTCCGTATTTGTACCGAGGGAGGAAACTAGAATAGGTGGAGAAAACCCACATGAACACTGGGAGACCACTCACACTCCACACAAAAGAGCCTCGATTAAAACTCAGGACTGTCTTGCTATGAGGCTACAGAGCTAACCATTAAGTCACCCCTGGTCCATGTTAAAGTTGGGAAATCATTAAGAGACTTTTATTTCCCTATCCTGGCTTTTAGTTATCCATTCCATAGGGAAAAGAACTGGAAGGCTCTTACCGCTCCTATGTGACAGGATGGGCTAAATGCAGAGAACCGGTTTCATTGTCTGTATGCAAAATGACAAGTAAATAAAGAAAGCTTCTTCTTCTTCTGCTAAACTCCTGCATAATGCAGACAGACTCTCAACCCCCCCATAGATGAAAAATGCATGTTGCTTATTGATCGCATCCAGCAATATCCTGCTGCTGGCATCATTACTTAAAGGTCCAATAGCGGCACTTTAAGTGATGAAGAGGAAGATTCATTAAAGCTTGTGCCTGTCCACTATTGATCTGGCTCTTTAGCTCCTCCCTGCAGCGATGCATAGTTAACTTGTTGTTTGTGTGAGCCCCTTATACAACCCCTCTTTCTAGGAGTCTGTATCCGCTGACATTGCACATCAGCTGAAATCACTTCTCTGTCCTAAACGTGCCACACTGCTACTTACACAGGAGAGGAGAGCCACTTCATTTGGTCACTGTATTTCTACAATTAGTGGTCTTCAGCATTTAATCCATCCCATGTATAGGAAGAGCAGGCAGGTTAAGTACCCAGGGAGCAGTTAAGGGCTCGGTGTCTTACTGAGGGACACTTTAACAAGCCCTCGGAACGAGCCAGGAATCAAACCACCAATCTTCTGATGTGTAACAGAATTTGTACTTTTTCTCATCCCACGGCGAAAAGAGTTAATTCCTAATTGCTTATGCCTAGAATAATGGAAAAGGCCAATATTTCTCTTCAAACCTTGATTTTTAACCCTGTTTCATTGAGTTAAGAAATATTGCTAAAATCAGATATGATTTCTATTTGAAGGATCTTGAAATAATATTTCACACATTCATCTTCTCCCATCTAGATTACTGTAACCCCCCTGCTCCCGCTTCAGTCAAGCTGCTTTAAATCATTTACATTTGGTTCAGAATGCTGCTGCTGCTGCTACATTATTCACTAGAGCCAGTGATAGGTCCCACTTTGCCCCATGTTCTTGCATTTTTCTATTGGGCTCCTGAAAATTCAGAATAACCTACAAGGTCTTGTCGATTATATTTAAAGCACTGCATGACCTTGTCCCCAGTGATATTTCTGATCTCCTCATTCCACTTCCTGACCACCCTGATCCTCAAACCTAAATCTTTTATCCATCCCCCAAAACAAAGGGTGACCAACCGCATCTTTACAGCTTTAGCACCAAATCTCTGGAATAATCTCCCCCAATCTATTAGATTTGTGGAATCTTTGGACTGTTTTCAGTGGTTTATAAAAAAACATCTTTTTAGACGAGCTCTTTAATAAAACTGCTGTCATGTTTAGTTTCCATTTTATTTCATGTCTATTTAACCTTGGTTTTCATGATTGTATTTAAAGTCCTTTATGACCATGGGTTTCGAAAGCTGCAACACATATAAAGTTTTACTTACATGAGAGATGAACTGTTTCTCCCAATTAACATCACGTCCAGAAGAACTGATTCAACTGATCCCATGAGAACCTTTTGGAGAGATTTCTGTCACTGTGGTACAGTTGTGGTCAAGCCGGACCATTTAGGCAGGCCATGGGGAACTGTCAAAAAAACCCTGCTTCTCCAAAATGGACAAAATCTCACCAGCAGTACTGCAACAAGAGAAATGGGCTTTAAGAGTAGAAGTCAACAAACATGCAACCACGAGCCACTTTCTGTCATCATACTTGATATCTAGATGCCTCCCAATATTTTGGAAGAATGACCTGAAATGACATGACAGTTTTATGAGAGGCAGAGAGGAGGAGAGGGGGTTGGTTTGAGTTTGGTAGACACTCGTCAAAACAAAATGACCCAAACGGCACAACATGAATCTGTTTTCCTGGAAGGTGAAATGCAGGTTGACAGGAAAATTCAACACTGTAAAAATGGTCGTACCTTCTTTTTGGCAGGCATTATTAGATGTCCTATGAAGGCATTAATAATTGGCTGAAGGAAGCAAAAGCCGACTCGGTCTTTCTAATTCTCCTTCAACTATATGGGCTGATGCACCATTCAAATTAGAGAAGGGATATGAAACTGACGTGGATGAAACTACACAGAAACCGATGGCACACACCAGTGTCTGGTTCTGCAATATGTAGGATGTGTCCACATGCAGTCCCCCTCAATCCTGTGTCTGATGGGAAAGCAGAGCTGGGTGACAAACAGGTCACAAGTGTCTTCTCAGGGCCCGGCAGGGTCATGTGAGAGAGGAGGAATGAGAGCCTTTCCAAACCAATACAGTGCTCCTTTGGGGTGGACTGTCCCGTCCCCATGGAACAACAGAGCAGCCCCACATGATACTGATGTTTGGGACAATTCTTCCATCAAATGCTCTCCAACCAGACTTCCCACTGTTTTTGCCTTGGTGACTGATTTAATATCCACAAACAACCTCCGAACACATTCATGTCATGAGCTTTTGAGATACATGGACATGTTTTCTTTAGATTGGCTTTCTTTTTTTTTTGTAGATGTGAGAGAGGAAGAAAAATCTACTCTGGAGCTTTTTCCTGCTTGCCTGCCTGCCTGTCTGTCTACATGGCTGCCTGTCTGTCTGACTTAGTCCGGAATTAATGTTGGTCTTTTAGTGTCTTTTCTCATATGCACATAGGGACAACAGTATTTCCAGACTTTATACAAGTAGACAGAACTCAGGAAGTAGAGTGGTCATCAAGTAATCGGAAGATTGGCAGTTCGATCCCTGCTTCCTTAAGAAACTCCATCAAAGTGTCCTTGAGCAAGACATTGAACTCCTAATTGCTCGTGACAACAGATGGAAACTAGCTTGGTGGCTAAATCGGTCCCATTTTCGTGTTCATCAATGTGCATCGTAGATTATGATTCTTTTCATGATTATCATTATCGAAGGAAATCTTCTGTAGTCAAGGAGACTTAAATACAAACTGAAGCTTTGATCTGGGCAGTGCTCTTCGGTAAAGGGGAAGCTAATGCAGGTATCGTGAATGCTTGACCCTGAACACACGCCTATGTACCAGATCAGTGTAATAGTCGGTTACTGTGAGACTGCATCTCTGCTTCAGTCACTTCTCAACAACACAGAGACCTCATACGAGCACACCCATCCTTAGTCTAGCCAATTAGAGTAAAGTCAGCTCTTGTTCATTAATTATGTCAAAGCCCTCAAAGTCTAGAAAAAAAGTGTTCCAGAAACTGCAGGAAAGCTATGACCTAGCCTTTGACGTAGCGGTGCACATATTTATGCATGAACATCTGCTGTGCTTTGGGCCGTGTGCATCCTCAAGGTTTCTATTTATGTTTTTTATTTGTTTGTTTTCAGAGTTACAAGGTTAGGCAGAAGAAAAAAAACTCGGAAAAATGCAAAACACTTTGCCCTTTGCCTGATCACAGTCCCATTGAGATTAGCTGTGGAGGAGTGGGCGGAGCTACAGCGTTGCTTGGAGTTGGTGTCGCAACCCCGAAATGTGGCAGAGCCACTCGCAAGGCAACCCAGAGTTTCATAAAGAACACGATAAAAATAAAAAAATCGTTCACAAATCTTATCATTTCGGCATGTTTCTATGATGCATTCTCTCAAATAAAGTAGCACCACTTGCATCACACAAGAACAAGTCAAAGGTCATGAACTTGGCTGGTTCAGCTTTGCTCTCTTCGGGGATGACAAATGACAACTTGTTTGCAAGACCGCACTAAGTCTGTAATTTCCAATGGTTCCCCTCCACTGCCTCTTCAATGGGGACCCGCGTGAAGAGAAACATGTCATCATACGAGACCATTGTCTCGCATCACCCTCCGTGATGATGTCCCTCATCTTGTGCAGAACGTCCATGGTGATCTGAATATGATGTTTGCTACTGCCCACCGATGGGTTGAGAAACTGAGAGCTGTCATAAGGGACAAAGTTAATCATACAAACAACATTTCCTAAAGGCACATCCTGTTCATGTATCCTGGGTAAGCCACACAGACTAGCTGTAGCCTCCCCTGGATACAGTCTATGATGCAATTCTTGTCGACAGCATTGTCGTGGTCTGACAGCCTCAGGCAATCTATCATCTTCTTCTCGTGACCACAGCCTGGATCTCATTTCAGAGGCTCATAAGTATTTATGTCACTAAGTAGCATCATAACTTCCTCATGATGGTCTCTCCGGTTTAAATGACCAGAACATCTGCCTTTGTCAGCTGGAAGGATGATGAGGTTTTTGTCCTTACGCTCTGAGTTGTGAGCGGATTCCTCTTGTCTCTGGTGATGCTAGACTGCTGCTGCTGAGACAGGCCGAGACATTCATCATCCTTGAGAGGGAAGAACATTCATTTGAACTGGGAGTCAAAGAAGCTGTTTTATATAGAGGCAATGACCATCCTTGAAACAAGGGAGGGGGGGGCTAAGAGTTCATTTGTCATCATCTTACAATGCCATGATTACAACTATTCCCCAGTCCTCTGTGAATAGTATTCATTACTACTGAAAGTCCGTTCAACGGCTAACTATCATCTGAAACCAGCCTTGGCTTCAGTCGTTATGCAACTGAATAGTTTATAAGGGTGATGATGCTACTGTATGAGAGAATGTGTCACAATAAGTTACTCTGGCATAGGCACTGAAAATAAATGACAGCAACCAACCAGAATACTAGTCTATCTGTCCTATGAGCAGAAGAGACTGGTGAATGTCCAAACTAGAGAGGATTCTAAACTCTCTCTCTCTCTCTCTCTCAATGATGCAATACTGCCCTTCGTCTAGCGGGCCCCATTTCTCTAGCTGGTATATATTAGACAGGGCTGCCTGATGAATGTCCGGCCTTTGTGCACTCGTTTCACTCTAGAAGGTAATTGGTTGTGTGTTGGGCCCTTGCTGTGGATTACTCCACTGGGCTGAATCACAGGCAGAGCTTCTGGAATAAGCTCCTATCCCCAAACCTTCTCAGGTGTAGCGGGTTTATAGGACTCTGTGAAAATTGAACCAAATGCTAACCTCTAGATATTAGAGAAAAAATCAAAAACACTATCTGCAAACTGGTAAGCCTGTGCGCACAGACTGACACAGTACCAAACATGCCTATGAGCACAAACACATGTTTTTGCACATCCTCTCTTTTGCATAAGAACAGAATCAAGTCCGTCCCTGCAGCAGAGCCATACGGCGGCTTGACCACTGTCAGCAAAAAAAATAAAAGGCCTGAGGTGGTGGATTGGCTCAGAATCGATGAGTGGGAGTGATGGTTGTGGGAAGGCTCCGCTCATTTTCTTCCCATTCAAAGTCAAGCAAGGTTGAGGAAAGGAAAAGAAAGAGATTTTATTTGGTCACTGCATTCTTACAATAAGATTTAACCCTGCGCTTAACCCATCCTACTGTGTAGGAGTACAGCATCTAGACAGGCTGACATTCAGATGTTTACTGTACACATTAAACAGAGGATGTGCTTTTCATAATCACAGCCCTTCACTGAACTATGTTTTCCCCTTATCAGTCCCACAAGGGGAAATTTCAATTCTCTGCAACCCATCCTATTGTACAGGAGCAGTGAACAGCCGGCATGTGGCACTCAGGGAGCAGTTAGGAGTTCCGTGTCTTTCTCATGGACACCTCAACATGCTTTCTGCGGGACCAGAAATCAAAGCTGCATCCTTCTGATCACCAGACGACCACTCTACCCATTTAGCTATACCACCTTCATGTAAATAAAACCACAATATTAAAGGCTGAACCTGAGTCATGTCTTAATCATGTCATTATCGCATGAACTGCAGCATTTCTTCACGCTCACAATCCCCACGAGGCTCTTGTCTGCTGCCTTTATCATGGAAATGCTTGAAGGAGCGCTTGTGTGTGTGTGTGTGTGTGTGTGTGTGTGTATTACTCCACACTGTGGAGGGAGACGCAGTAGGACACAGCTGAGCCCCATGGAGTGGTTTGTGTGGCTTAATAAGCATGTCATGTGTCTAGCAGCCATCTCCTGACTAGATATTTACCCTACTCTGAGGCTGAAGGACAGCAGAGCAGGAGGAGAATGAGCTGTTTTGTGATGGTGCGTCCTTTATCAATGACTATTGATTCCCCACTTGTCATGCGAGGTAAGTTCATGATGTGATTGGCTTAGCAGGAGAGAGCCTGCCCCCTTGCTTCCACATGACTGATATATAGCTGTATGAATAGAATGGAATAAGAATAGATTCCCTTATCAGTCCCACAAGGGGAAATTTGGAGTTCTCTGCATTTTAAACCATGCTATTATATAGGAGCATTGAGCTGCCACCATATGGTGCTCTGGGAACAGTTAGAGGTTCAGTGTCTTGCTCAAGGACACCTGGACATGCTGTATGCAGGACTGGGGATCAAACTTATAACCTTCCGATTGCCAGACGACCGCTCTACCCACCGAGCTATGCTGCCCCTAATGTTAGGAACCGCTGCGTGTGTTGACAGCAGATGTCCAGCCTGAAGTGTAGCTCCTGTCCGTGTGTTTTCCACTGACAAATAACATCACATGGTGTCAGAAATTAATATTTTTAATGTCAGTTGGAAACTGTGGACCAAATTTTCACCTGCAGACCTCCTCAACTTTTCAAGACCATTGGACTAGCCCAACTAGAAATAGGGATGTTAAACAGATTTTACTTACTGGCAGTATAATTTCTATCACTGAAGTATCTAAAAGATCCATTCTAAATATATTCCAAACAGTTTTCAGAACTGAACTATGTCTTCTCTATCAAAATTTACAACAAAAAGATGCAGATCTACAAGCCTTTCATTTCAAAATGTTGTTTTGAAAAGAAAAATGAGGAGAAATTTGAAATTTCAATGGAAATGAATGCACTAGGGTCAGAAGTTGCATTTCTCTTCCATTCTAAACCACAGTTGTAAATTTTTAGTTGGGACAAAATCTGCAGTCGTTGATGGAGATGTCTTGGAGAACCCAGAATGGGGCAAATTTGGAACAGGAATCTTGGGATAGGGGGAAGGACTCATTCTAAAGGACGGGCTGGAGAGATGGTAAACAACCATCAGTTGGATTTTAAGTTTTCTTCCAATGCTTTGGGTATGTATAAATTGATATCAGTGGCACCAAGGGACAGGGGCCATAGCCCCCATTCAGGAAACCCTAGCGTCCCTTTATGGTAAAAATTGGGAATTTTTCAATGAGCAACTCGAACTTTTACAGAAGAAAATGACAACCTAGCCCCATTTCAGACCAGAAGCTGGGCTCAAAGAGAATTTAGGGAGGGTTTCAAGAGGGTTCAGGAGATGGGAAGAGACTCCGATGACTGTTAACATTGGAAATATTTCGAAGTAAACCGGACAATGGCTGTATGTTCTTACACAGTGGAGATTGCTTACTTTTTCACTCGGCGCTCCATAACAATTTAGTAGAACTTAATAAAGTGAGAATTATTCACTTGCCAACAATCTTAACTTCACATGAACCAAAACTCACCAACCGCAGTTGCGAAGAGCATTGACAAAAAGCCTCCACACAACTTTCGACGACGATAATTCTGAGACCATCTGTTCAACGTCAACTTACCTTTCTCTCCAGCAGGATCAACAATCACAGCCTCCTTCCAAAATGTCGTATTTGTCCGATGATCACAAGAAAAACGAGCGAAGGACTTCAGTTTGAGAAGTCCTCTCCATGGTATCTGGACTCACTCGGCTTCCTGAGAGGCTCTCATGACGCATTAGTCCTGCGTCGATGGTCCAGCGCAGTGACGTCATGACAAACGCGCCAGCGTCCACCCACATGACCTGAGACATCTGGGATCGTGTTTATTGGCATTGATTAAGGTAGGTAAACCACGGTTGTCTTTCAGTGAACACTCCTCCCATGATAGGTGGGCAAAAACTGCCAATTTTAGTTTCCCCCGTTCACGTTCCAGTCTCCTGCAGACCCGCTGAGAAGCACCTGTGTCGTCATTAGACCAGGCTGCTGACCTCGACTGCAGAGGAGAGAGTAGATATATGTAAGCTGGGTAAACTTGGAGGTATAACAAGGATACGTTGTTCGACACACAGACAGGATCAGATAGGTGCATACCGAGGCACACACTGGTAAGAGGATGGAAAGACATGCGGGCACTATGCAAGAAGATACCACCAGACAACCACACGCCTGCTAATGTGTAGATAAGCACATAAACACAGTGTCCTCAGTCAGCTATGCTCTCTAGAATGTGAATTGTCCAGGTCCATTATTACATATTGCCACTGGTCCCCGCTTTGTTGGGGGTGGACACAGATCTACATGGAGCATGGAGGTTTAATCAATGCTGGATGCCCCTGCTGACACCCTGCGGTTGGATTAAACCCACATCAGCTGACCTGGAGACACACGCTCCCCTACTGAGGCCCCTAGAATGTATCAGTGTTTGAGATCAGACTTGTCAAAGCCTGCTGGGATAGTTATGCAAGCTGTTGCCATCTCCAGTTCTCTCTCTCTCTCTCTCTCTCTCTCTCTCTCTCTCTCTCTCTCTCTCTCTAACTGGTTCTCTGGCAGTCAGACTGTTAACCAGTGTGTCAGTGGCTGGCTGGATGGGAAGCTCTCACTACAGCTGCTGTGGTCAGGAAGACGGTGAGGTAACTGAAGGAGGGGCTGGCTCTCTAAACCAGGCAGATGGACTGCTGACCAGCCCTCTCTGAAGACTGCTGCCAAAGGGACTATGTTGTCTGCCTAAGTGTTAGGCTGCTTTTTGCAACAGGTGGGCTGGAAGTAATTTAACATTCTGCACATCCAGTCTAGTCGACCAGCAATGGTGAAGCAGAGGAAATGAAACACACACACACACACACACAGTACAGCTCACAGATGAAAGAGGTCATGGCAGAGGTCATGTGGAGGAGAAGGAGGCCTCTGGCGGGAGCAGTCCTGGAGCTGCCTTAAGGGCTTTTTGTGCAGTCAGAATTGAACATTGAACCTCCACAGGTACGTCACCCCTCCTCCACCCTCCCTGAGTCTTAGTACCTCCCTGAGGAGTCCTCGGCCTTCTGGCCAGGTCTCTGTATAGATCAGTGCTCCAGAGCTCACAGAGGAAAGCCCAGCAGAGAGCTGCATCAAGATGCTGAGAGCACCCTGCTGGAGTCCGGAGGCCAAAGAGGAAGCAGCATTGACCTGCACTGTGGAGGAGGGCAGGAGGTACACCACGCAGCTCTGAGGGAGGAGAGGCAGCCACAGCGAGCCGGAGCGTGGAGACGTGGCTGTCTAGCTGGTTGTGAAGAGTGGTGGATGAAAACTCTTCATACCCAGATCAGCATTATGCAAACCAACAAGTGTGACAGGGAAGCCGGGCTGAGACGACAGGAACAACTGCGTCTGAGAATGGCTGCAGCCGTGTCTGCAAAACGAGTTCTTTGAGTCCCGATTTGCAGATCATGACTGCTGTGAAATGCAATTAATGGATTCCTGATTTAATTAGAGAGCTGTGATGAGCAGATCCCCAGAGCTGGCGGAGGACGCCTGCAGCAGAGGACACTCCATGTAATCACATGCGGTAGCCGCTCGGCCAGTGAGTCAGCATCTGTGGAGGTACTCTGACCGAAGGCCGAGGAGGAGGAGGAGGAGGAGGAAGACACGCCGCTCATCCGTAGAAACGCTGTTGGGGTCAGGGGTCATCTCAGAGCTGCTGTGTCGCATTGCCTTGAGATCCTGAGTGTGGTGGCTCTCTGTTAGGTTCCTCAGGTCTTACTACTCCGCCGTGGACGTTTGGGACGAGGGGGACAGAGCTGAGCAGACCACACAGTGTTGGCTCAGGACAACAGATCCATGCTGCAGGAATCATGTGACCCGTCCAGTAATACAGGAGTCTGGGCAACAGCAGCCAGTCCCTGTAGCCACAAGCCTGGCTGGAGGCTTTGGGGACAACAGGACCCCAGCGTGGAGCAGAACTCAGCTCTCTGGGGAGCTCTGTAAACAGCCGGGCAGCTAAAGAGGCCCTGGAGTGGAACACGTCTCTTCCCCGTTCATCCAACTTCTCCACGCCCTGATGCTGCTGCATCCAGCCATGTCCAAGCTGCTATTTCCACATCTGCTCATCGTCCCCTGTGATGCGTGTTATGAGTCAGGCCCAAAGACACGCTGACAGCCATGTGTACACACACACACACACACACACACACACACACACACAGAAGTTCCCCGTCACTGCCAGCGATCGCTCAGTCGTGTTGCTTAGCTGGCTCTCTGTCAGATGGGATGAGAATCAGCCATCCAGCATACTGCAGCAGTGACGCTGGGGAAGTTCATCCCTTTCCCAGGAATCAGGGATATTTAACACACTGTCTTCCTCCCTGATGTCCATTTGGACCATTTGTGTTACCAAAATGCCCAAGAGCAACACACAGAGCCTTTAGCTCCTCTTTCAGCCCCCCTCAAACGGGATGCGAGGGCCCTTTGAGGAACGACAGTTATTACCATGATTATGACTATTTTAATTATGATTACTATTATTACTACTATTATTATGATTATTATATTACTATTATTGATATTGTGATTATTATTACTATTAACATTTACATTATTATTACAATTATTACTGTTATCATCATTATTATTCTGATTATTATTCTGATTATTACTATTTCCACTATTAGTAATAATAATATTATCATTGTGATTATGATTCTTATGATTATTATTACTATTATTAACGTTATTATTATTATCATTAAATACACAAAGACCTCCAGTAGGCAGGTGCATCACGGGGGGGGGGGGG
>OMLC01035346.1:0-14258 GCA_900302585.1 Regalecus glesne
TGCACTGGTAGAAGAGAGAAAGAGAAGCGGGACAGAATATAAAGAAATGTGGAAACTTTTGCGGTATCTCTCCATCTCCACCTTCATCAGTACATCAACCGCACATGACACCGCCCGGCTCCGGCGGAGCCAGGACAACCGGTCCGATCGCATTTAAGCGAACAGAGTTGGGAGAAGAGCGCATGCGCATCCGTGGGCCCCCAGTGTGAGAGCTGTCAAGCCTCCTCTTGAGGGTTCAGATGAACTTTTTAGTCTTTCCCGTCAAATCTGACTTTGACAGTCAAGACGTAAATAATCCCACCGAAGTGGACATGAAGGAGATACGAACGGTGAGTTTACGTCTCTAAAATAAAGGGGGTGCAGAGACGAACATGCGGTGGTAATTTGTTTGGCTCGCCTGCCTTTGTGGGGTGGCCCCATGGATTCAACAGCAATAAATCGAGGAAAAGGACGAGGAGGAAAGACATTTCCGTTTCAAACGTTACATCTTTTATTTATAGTAATGTATTGGGTTTTCTAGGAGAGTGAGGAGGAAGGGAACGACGACGATACTGTGAAAAGTGAACAGAGGGACGGCTGCTTTGGGGAAATGCGACTAGTGAGTACATGTTACAATACAGTGGTTGTTTTTTTTCCAGTGGGTCTTAAAGTGTGTGAGATTTAGAGAGATACGGTGAGAATGTGTGCTCAAATTTAATCGGCTTACTTTTCAATTGCTTGGCATCACTCAGCGCATTCTTCACTCAGTTTAAAAGGTGCACCTGTGCGTCCTGAACGCTGAAATACGTGGTTGCTGGTTGCAGTTTGACTGGTAAAGTCCCACCACTGCCTGTTATTTTCCAATTTATCTCGTCACGTCATGAATGGTGCGGCCAAGGTCCATTTAAGCTACTTTCTATGCCAGTCGTAATCTCCTGTTGTGACTGACGTTTGTACCAGTTTAGATATAGAGGACAAGTCTTTATGTTGTGACATCCATATGGATGTAATCGCATTGTTGGGGTTTTCTGTGATGTGGCCCTGTTAGGGACGGGAGCTTGTTAGGGGACCTGTTGAGTTTGTGTCAGGTGGATGTAGTGTGATGGACATCTTGGATGGCGGTCATTTAAGCCTAATTTAGTCCAACTTGTTACTAAATCGAAACAGATTTTCTTAAAACAAAATTAAAAGAAGGAAAATTTCATCCAGTTATTTGAAGTTCATCCATGCATCCATCCATGGTCAACCGCTTATCCAAAGTCAGGTTGTGGATTCATGCTGGAGTCTATTCCAGTGTTCACTGGATGAAAGGTAAGGAAACAACTTGGTCAGGTCACCATTCCATTGCAGGGTTTGAGCGGTTAGGGGGTTCAGTGTCTTGCTCAAGGACACTTTGACATGCTTTCTGCAGGGGTTGCGGATAGAACCACCATTCTACTGATTACTACATGACTGTCCTAAAATGTTATCCTCGCACATAGTTTTGCACAAGGTACAAATAAGCAGTACTTCAGTATTATTGCTTAGCATCTTTCTGTGGTTTTGTATCAGGGGAAATTTTAGATATTGTCACATCTGAGTGGGTATTTCCCTGTATTTTAAATAAAATTGAACTTGCTTGTGACTGGATCTCATGTTTGGACCGCTCTCTGATTAACCTGATGTTTGTTTGTAGGGAACGGTTGCTGTGGAAATCAGTGGCCTCCATGAGGCCCCTCCTGTCTCAGAGCAGGTGAGTGTGTGGATTGATGGACTGATTGATCAATTTGATTTATTTGGAAAAAGATAAAAATAAATCAATAAAACAATGATAACGAATTGAAATGAACAGTAAAACTACACAAACTCAATACACAAGTTATGACTAGTAATATAAATTACAAATGTTATTTAATATGTGTGCAACTCAAGTATTCCAGTGTCAAATATATAAAAGTTAAATGATTACCACAGTCTTTCCTCATCCATTTACCATTTAAAATATTTTTTGCATCTTCTTGAACTGTATAACGTTTGTTCATTGCTTTAGTTCCACATCCAAATCATTCCACAAATTAACCCCACAGACTATATAATACTTGTACTCTTCACAGTTATGAGTACAGTTTCTTTAAATCAAATCTCCTTCTTGAATTATAGGCCCCCTCCTTTTTGATGAGATTATTTTCATATATCACCTGATTGTGAATTATGTCTTGCCTTATCAATCGGGTACAGAGATAATGTCTTTTTATATTTCATATTCTTTCTATCTTTTCGGCCTCTTTAGTTCTATACTTTTTGACTTATCCCTACAGAGTAGTTTTTTTTTGCAGGCATTTTAAAATCCTTTTGTGACCCATAAAGAATCTATATATTTCTTTTTCATACTGTGTTCTTTTAATAGGGAAATTTCGTCATACAATTTGAAAAGTTTTAAGAATTAGTCATATGCTTTGTCGACTTTCATCCGTCCATCTGTTGTCAACCACTTATCCAAAGTTGGGGCATGGAGGAACAGGATCCTACCTCAGTTCTCATTGGATAAAATATGGGGATACACCTTTATTATATATTATTCTTCATGTTTGTGATCGTAGTTCCTTTCTAAAAGCATTCATAGATTTGTTTCCGCTTACTTGCTTGTAATTCACGTTATTGGCATTCTTATCCTTCTCGTAGTTACTGCCATAGACTCCAAAAACTGGTAAATGGTCACTGATGTAATTTGTTAATGGTCTGCTTTCTGTATTGTCTTCCATTTGTGACTATATTGTCTGTTAGTGTGGCACAATGTGACGTAATTCTGCTTGGTCTAGTGACTTTTGGATGTGAGCTCATGCTCCTATACATTGCATTGATAAACTCATCTGACATTTTGTGATTATTTGAATTTAACAGATCTATATTGAAATCTACACGAATGAACATTATCATTTGAATTGTTTTAGCATACCTTTCTTCCATCCAACCCTTGAATATTTCAGTATTAGACCCCAATTTTTTGATATAGAAAGCTCTCAATTATATATTTTTCAATACAGATTTCTATAGTAATGTATTCTAGCATGTCATCAACTCATGGGGTTATTCTTTCCACCACTTAATAGTTGAAGCTTTTACCCACGCACACAGCCACACCCTCCCCCTTCTTGTTTCTCCTGTTCATATAAGTGTATTCGTATCCATTCAATTCAAAGTCCACACCCTTTTCAGGACTGAACTGAGAGGTAGAGAGAGCCAAATGATATAGTTCTCATATGAACAATATGTGCCGTCACTTGTGACGAATCAGTCAACACTGGCTATTTCTGACTCATCTGTCTCTTTATTCTTTCAGGATGAAATACTTGATTGGGGAGCATGGAACCCATTCCATTCAACACCACAGGTATGGTTTCAGATGCGTATCAGAGAGAGTATGTTTAAAGGTTCCATGAGATGGCATTTAGTGTCTCAGACTTCTGTGAGTTGATGTATGTCTAAATGAAACGGAAGTGTTTGGTGGATTTTTTGTGATGGGAAGGAGTTTGACTTGTTGACAATTTAAATAACAACCAATAATCACTTGGTATATATAAGAATAGGGGCATTGATATTCATTCTGGGATGGATTGATGACCTATTCAGGGTATTCTTCTGCCCAATGAGCACTGGGATAGGTACCAGCAGATCTGTGACTTGACTGTGGTTAACGATGACATGAACATTGATATGCTATTGACTAGTTTCCCCTTGGTAGTAGAAGAGCACTTGTCTTCTTCTAATCTCACTCCCATTCATTGGAGATTTTTGTTAGTATGTATGCATGCAAGTGCAGGATGATGGATCTAAAAAAATCTATACTATTTTTCTGGAAGGGAAAAACATCATCCTTGTAAGTGTAAATAAAATGCGTTTTTATGAATTTCTTGTACTAAGTAGATGTAAATTAAGTGCTAATAGTAAAGGCTACAAGAATAAACTTTGATTTTTGCAGGATCTTTAGAGTTTCTGAAAGTGAGATGATACACTTCATCCCTATTCTAACCTCTCTTACTGTCTGTCTAATAGAGTGAAATCAATGGGGCTTTTGGCAGAGACAATCCATTTTATGCACATTTCCTAGTAAGTGTCAGTGATTCTTATCAAATCGTAATCTTCCTGTGCTGTGACATCAATTATCCAAAATGCTCTCTTGGTGACCATGTATTTCATTCTTAGGGGACCAGCACGAAAAATACTGACATGGAAGACCTGAAAAGTGAAAGCACTGAAGCTCTAACACCTTCTTTGATCTTCGCTCCTCCCCCTGAGTTTCAGAATTCACCTCTGGGCCTTTCACCTGAAATCCATGTTTCTACAAATGAAAATACCAAATCTTTTGAACCTGAAGGAGACGAGTTACAAATCTCTATCCAAAGTCACAATCTGGACCTCTTCACCATCTCAGAGTTGGAACCTGCCTATAAGAGCCATCCTCGCAATGAAACCCCAAACCCATCAGATGCGTTTGACCCGACTTGTTCTCCATTACGGGATCCTTGGAAAGCAATACAGCCAAATGGGACTGGCTTGCTCAAGGCCTCTGGGGAAGATGATCCCTCCCAGACTGTTAAGACAGAGGATTTATTTCTACCTACATCCATTAGAGAGGTGGACCTCTTCAGTGTGTCCCCTGGTTGTACTTCCGATCTATTACATTCGCAATCAGACAAGCAAGATTTGCTCCAATCCACTAATGTTAAGGATGTGGACCCATTCCCCTCTCCTTTTATCGGAGGAGAGGATTTGTTTCAGGCTGCCAAAGGAGGTGAACTCAGCCAATCTCCCCTCATGGAAGAAAATGTTGTCCAAATTCCCTCTGTGAAGGGAAATGACCTGTTTGACATTCACTCTGAGGCAAAAATTGATTTATTTCCAGCATTGTTGAGGAAGACCGATGACCCTTTCCCAAGCATACAGAAAAATGATCCATTCCAACTCAATTCGGATATGCTTGACCCCGTTAAACCCACTGTTTCTAATTTCCCAATATCTTACCAAGATCTTTCTAGTGAGAGTCCAGACATCTTCCAACATGTTCTCACAAAGACCCAAGACTATAACGAGGCTTCTTTTATGGCAAACGGTAGTGACATTTTCAGCATGACTCCTGGAAATGTAGCCTTCATTAATTCACAAGAAATGAAGGATGACATTTTCACTTTCTCCCCTGCTGAAAAGACCTTGGATTTCCCGAGGCCAACTCCTCAATATTTTCTACCAGCCCCCCATACAGACTTCTCCGATAAATCACCGAACACTATCGTTCCTACTCCCCGTGTCACAAAGCTCCACCCAACTCCCTTCACCCATGCCATGTCTTTGGGCATGTCGTCCAGCGAAACATCTCCTGAACTAACACATGTGAGATCAAATACCCTTAGATGCACCACAAGCCAGCTAAATCAACCCAATTGTTTTGTTTTACTTTCAATTTTACTGTTATCATTGGATGGATGTCTTTTTGTCTTATTTATACACTTTTAGCAAAGCTAAGCTAATCATTTAGGTCTCTAATCTACCTTCTGATGAAACTGAACTCGCAGGTAACAACCTTCAAACGTGCTCCAAGGCCACTACCACGGACTAAACCACCCAGACCTCCAAAAACACCTAGACCGACAAATCCTGTAAGGCTAATGTCATCTACCTTGCTGTCCATTGCAACTATTCAATTGTCTTTTTTTTCTTAAATCCTATCTTTCGTAAAACCACTTGAAATGTCTGCCTTTGGGATGAGATACAGTTTAATTTGTCTGGCAGGCACAATAGCTTGTTTCACAAATTTTCTCAAATTGAGCATTTTTTTTAAATACAAGTGAAGTAATACACCTTGTCATCCTTTCTTCTCTCAAGACAGTTGCACATTACTTCAAAAATTCAAGAAACAAATGGCACTGAAAAGGATTTATTTTTGACCCAGTGGGCTAATTTTTTATTTCTTTTTAGTATGAAAATTTGAATTGGATCTATTTGAGTCATTGACATGGACTGTTAATGCAGTACTAATGTAAAGACAGTTTGATTGATTACCCTGCTTATATAGTTTGCCTATGGTAGAGTGCAAGCTTTGGGAGCTGATGAACCAGAGGCTGCAGCTTCATACCCTGCACAGGGGAGCAAGAAGGGCATCCAGCCTTAATCCCCCAAGCTCTATCTAAGTCTGTATCCATCCCCACAATGTAGGGACTACTCATTACATGTAAAACAGACCTCTCATTGACTTACTATGTAGACACTATCCATCATGCCCTCTCACCCACTAGACATTGACCATGGGAAATATGTCGCGTGATGCAAAACATGGAAGTGGTAGAGGTGTATATATCCAAATGTTCCTTGTCAACTTAGGACTCGCTTAAATGGCAGTCATCATTAGGGGGGAGGCTGTTTACAGATGAGCTGCAATCTGATTGGTCTAAACTCCCAGCTGTAGCTTTATTACTGCATAGTGCTAAAACCGCAGATGAACAACCAGTCCACAACTATGCATAGTGTTGACTAGTGGTTTGATTGTCAACTAATCCATGAAACCCCTACTCTGTCTGCATACGTTTCATTTAATTGTTAGATTTTATTATTTCCCTCTGCTTTACCTTTAGACTACACTTGACCTGTTATCCCAAAAGATGCCTCCAAAGCCTCCTACAAAACCAGGCCCTACACCTCCCCCAAAACCAGTTATTCACATCACATCACCAGTTCAGGTATGTAAATAATGTGTTGACTAACTTGTTGCCTTAAATAGCATGTACAGTAATGGTTACTGGGATAACACCTGAAATAGCACTGTTATGTGGTGTGTTGTTTTTTTCTGTTTTCGCCACATCAATTTATCCAATAAGGACCTAACCAAATGGTCAAGTGTGGTTATGTGTGTATGTAGATTTAGTAGGTGTAAACACAACCACTAGCCTAATTGGGATGCAAAAGTTATTCCTGTGGCTCATATTCAGTATTTGCATTGTTTTTAACAGGACAGCAAACCAGACTGTGAGGACTGTGTTGTCTTGGATCATATTTTGCTCATTGGCCAGGTCTGTATGAAGTCATAAAAGAGGTAGTTAATTTCCTTGTATGATATTAGTGCAGCAAACCAAGGATTGAACATCTCAACACAGTTGAGCATACATGAATTTGTTTTGGAGACAGAATGAATGGATTCATGCTCATGTATGAGATCAGTTTGAGAATGCATTGAGGAAATGTGGGCCATATTTGTTGTTTATTTCATATTTGTTGTTTATTACATTTTCATCACCACACAGGAAAAGTGTGTGGAGGACTGGCCTGAGGACAGTCCTCAGCTTGACCCCGACTTCAAACCAGTAAGGACACCTATTCAATGCTTCATTTTCCTCTTTCTTTAAATTTCTGAAACATGCTTACCAGCTAATACTCTAATGCTCTTTATTTATTTGTAATATCCTGTGGTAGAGTATTTGTTTCAGCTCACCTGTTGAATATTTACAGATTTATTTTCTCGCTCTCTACTAGGTTGGTAAATACCGACTACGGAGGGAATCCTTAAAAGTAAGTCCTTGAGTTTTCTTTGCTCTGTTTGTGTGTCTGTTGGAATGTACTACTTATGTGTGCGTCAGACTTACAGTGTCTGTTTTTTTGTTAGATGAAAGGTGACTCTGATGGAGGAAGTGGAGAAGAACAGGATGCCTCTGGGAATCAATGGAAGGTGCACTGTCACTTTGTGTGCATCGATTCTTTAAAAAATAGTCATTGTGTTTGCTGTAAGGGCCGGCATAACTCGGAGGTAGGGCGATCGACTAGAAATCGGAAGATTATTTGTTTAATCTCCGGCCCTTCCAGAAAGTGTGTCTAATTGTCCTTGAGCAACACACTGAATCCCTAACTGCTCAAGCACTGAGATAGAAGGGTGACCTGCCCATGGTGTTTCCCCACCTTTTGCCCAATGGGCGCTGGGATAGGCTCCAGCATGACCCCTTAACTTGAGTTCAGGTAAGCAGTTGACGATAGATGTGTTTGATGTCTGCATGTTTTAAAGCCCTGACCTTGATGAATATGCTTTATTCTAGAAAAGTGGAAGGAAATTCAAGGCCTCTATACTTTCCAGAAGAGGATCTAAGGTAATGGAGATGGCTCAGCTTAACCAATACCCTTCCTTTGACTGTGCCCTTGTGACTGTGTGAAAAATGATCTTTGCTTTGCAGGAAAAGTCTGATGATGATCTGAAGGAAAGGAAGATTGGGATCCTACCAAGGGGATCAAAGGTAGAGAATTATGTCTCCGTCACATGCATACAGTAGTCAATAGCATGAGGTGCAAACTCTATGAATACGTCTTCATTTATATTGTTCATACCTCTCTCAAACTTATTTATGTTTGTGCCTTGAAGATAGTACATATAGTGATTTAAAACACTTTTTTGAGGGCAATACGGTGGTGCAGCAGTTGGCACTGTTGCCTCACAGTTAGAAGGTCCTGGGTTTGAAACTGATCCCAGGTCCTTTCTGTGTGGTCCTTTCCATGTTCTTCCCATGTCTGTGGGTTGCCTCAGAGTGCTCTGGTTTCCTCCCACCATCCAAAAGACATGTATGTCAGGGTTAATACTCCTCCTGCCTGTGGCCCTGACCAAGGCAATAGGAAAAAGAACTGAAATTAGTGCTGCAGTGGTTACTGCTCCTATATGATAAGATGTGTTAAAGGCAAAGAACACATTTCATTGAATGTTATGTACAAGGAAAAAAGCTTCTTCATTCAATAGCATTTACAGAGTTTTTCATTTCTCTTTTTTTCAGGAGAAATATGAATCGAAGGATGCAAAAGGCAACAATACACTTCCCAAGAGGTCAAAAGTCAGTACTGTTTTAGCTGTACCCCATAGTGAATTGTGATGCAGGTGTCAAAATTTTGTTTTGCGAGTCAAAACGCTATGTAAATTTAATTTTGTCAACACACTCCCTTTTTCAGGATGGACATCCAGAAACACGATTATTTTCCGCTGGAGAAAATGAAGATGTGGAGCAAGATGAAGTGGACTGCAAACAAGTAAGAATGTTTCTGTCATCTGATTTTTCTATCAACATGTGCAGTCATATGCCAAGTGTTTCTTTTGACTTCCTTTTCTATTTCCAGAAGAAACCCCTCAAGACTAAAGTCAGCCTTCTGTCTCGAAGAGCGTCCATCTCCACTTTGGTCCCAGATAAAGTTGCAGGACGGATGAAGCATGTAAGCCGATGTCTACCTCAGGAATCAAAGTCTGTTTGTTACAGCAGTCAGTCACTTCATGTGAAGTCACAGGATGGCTGAAAGATGTTTTTTGCATTTTGACTTGAAAAATATATAATTTTCATTTTGAAACCCAACAGAAAATCACTGTGATGTTTTGTTAAATAGTGATCAATCGTTTTATTCAGATATCTGGAAAGTTGTTATATGTAGATATCTAAAGCCCAATAATTGAAGGGGACCTTATAACTTGAATGCTGGAATTTTATATGAAATGTGCAAATTCTTGACAAAAAAAGGGGATGGTACATTAAAAAATTGTATACTGTAACTGTCATCATCAGTATGCTGTTTTTTAACCTGCTCTCTGATACTGCGATAGGATGAGGATGCCCATGAACAGAAGCTCCAGAGAAATGTGTCCATGCGACGCCGATGGTCAGAGGTAACCCAGCTGAAGTCTTTGATACTCTCTCAAACAGGAAATAAGCTGGTGGAAATAATAATAGAAAATGACAAGAGTCTCTTGGAATTCATAAATTGCAAGAGGACTTTTCGCATCTAAGAGAAGAGCTTTATTTTTGTTAAAATGGCCAAATCCTAATTACCATTATGGGTTTTACTATATTTATTTTTGTTCATATGTTGATTTTTTTTTGTATACAGTAACCATCGCACCATCCTTATCCAGCTCATAATAAGGTCAATATGCTAAAATGTCTTGTTCTGATGAACAAATGTTCTTCTGTGTTGTATGTGACCCTTCACAGCAGCATCTTTGGTTCAAATGCTTCTTTCCTTAAGGAAATGTTTAATATCTAACAGAGGGAGAGGGGGTCATCAAGTAATCGGAAGGACACTGGTTCAATCCCCGGCTCCTTCAGAAAGAATGGCAAGATGTCTTTGAATAAGATACTGAACCCCTAACTGTTCCCCGGGTGCCGGAGCTTCCCACTGCTCCTATACAATAGGATGGGTTAAATGGTGAGGGAAATGTAATTGTAGAAATACAATGATCAAATGAACTGGCTTTCCTTTTATTTCTAATATCTAACAGGGCACAGTGCTACACGAGACTTCTGAAGAGGAGGAAGGGGAAGGAGACGTACACAAAGAGCCAGGCAAACACAGATTTGTATGTCTTTTTAGCACACCATAAGTTTGTGTTATTTGTGGTCTTGCACGTTAGCTTCAGCTGAAGTTTTCAAAATCATGTGCCTTCAAAGGTCATGGGTACCCAGATGTACATTTTAACAATAGCTGATTTCATTTTTTAGTTCCCGTCTCTCTGTTATTCTTAACTTGTCATGAACTTGTTCTCATCTGTGAAATCAGCTCGTATAGTCGTGGTTGGAGATTAAAGGACTCTGTTTTAATGGCTAGGGTATACTTGCAGTGTTTAATACATCCCACTGTTAAAATAGGCC
Source organism: Regalecus glesne (assembly GCA_900302585.1). Taxonomy (NCBI): domain Eukaryota; kingdom Metazoa; phylum Chordata; class Actinopteri; order Lampriformes; family Regalecidae; genus Regalecus; species Regalecus glesne. The sequence continues at coordinate 10,614 of OMLC01035346.1, forward strand.
TCAGAACCAACTGTGCTTGTTGCAAATAATGTTTTTTTTTCCCAGGGATGCATTTATTCAGTCTTCATATAGATACTGTAGTATTTCCTCTTTTACAGAAAAGAAGAAACAGGGTGAAAATCAAATTTGTGCCTCAAAGGGGATTTTCGATTAACATGCACAAGGTAAAGAGAAGGATGACTTCGCTGTTTTGATGGCTACAACAGCAAACATGTCTGTTATTGAAATTGTCCTGTTTTAACAGCCAGAAGAGGACCTGAAGGGGGCACATGGGTACACACCTCACATGGGGTCCAAGGTATACCCTTCAGTTCAATTCATGTCTGTATGTTTGCACGTTTCGGGTATAATTTGGTATGTCGTATTTATTAAAAAGATTCAACACAACCACAAAATGAAAGGAGAAGTTTCTAGAAAGGTGTTAGTAAATAGGGAAGATAGAAGAGGAGCTTTTTTTTGGTCAAAAACCCTCATGGTATCTGTTGGAGGATAAAGAAAAATGCACAGATAGGAAGCTTTGGATGCCATTGACAGAAAAATACCAAACAGAAATATGCTTTGTGTGTGTGTGTGTGAGAGAGAGTGGGAGAGAGAGAGAACATGACTACCTAGTCACTGTGGCTTTGTCTCGGTTCAAGGAGAAACCTCAAGATGAAGTGCAAGGTGCACATAGTTACACACCCTATAAGAAGTCTCGGGTAACTGTTTTTTTTGGGGGGGGTTGAGGCCAGATGTTCATTTGAATAACAATAAATCAGCAGGTAGGGAACAGTTGAAGCAAACCTTAGGAAACCTGAATTTCTAAATTTTTAATACTTTCCAAATCCACAGGATTATGATTATGATGATCTGGAAGGAGTAAAAGGCTATACCCCTGAGCCACTGAGCAAGGTGCGTTTGTGACTAGTTTCATAACATCACTAATGACATGTTAGTTTTCAAAACTATCCCTTTGGGGCGGCATAGCTCAGTGGGTAGAGCGGTCGTCTGGCAATCGGAAGGTTGCAGGACCGATCCCCGGTCCTGCATATAGCATGCCGAGGTGTCCTTGAGCAAGACACTGAACCCCTAACTGCTCCCCGAGCGCCATATGTTGGCAGCTCAATAGGTTGGGTCAAAATTGTAGAGAAATCCAAATTTCCCCTTGCGGGACTGATAAGGGAATCATTTATTTATTTATTTATTTATTTGTAGAAGAGAATGGATGGCAGAGTCATTTGCTAAAGAAATATATAATATTCAGTGACTGACTTTTATAATCTAGACCATAGCCATTTAGGAAGAAGAGCTGTGTAGACTTTTAAATTGGTTGATATCTTGCCCTGAGATGATACCATTACATCTCTGTTATAGTAGATACAACTTTTAGCACTGCTGTACCTTTTTTTTCTTGCTACCATTATAAATCTTGTTTTGAATGTGCCGACCAGGGCGTTATCATGGATGATGAGGTCCTAAAGAAAGGAGGGTCCATTGTGTCTCCGGGTGCCACTGAAGAGGAAGATCCCATTGGAATGGATGATTGCAAACCTGTAATTTTCCTTTTATTGTAGCCTCTTTCTCTAAACTAGATATTGTCATGCAATTTTGTACTAACTGAATTCTGCCCTCCACCGATAGAAGAAACAAGCCATGTTAAAACTGTTCCATGTGGGCCGTCGCAGATCTAAGGTACACTTGTGTTACTCTTACCCATCTGCATGAAACACACAAGGAAAATGAATACAGAAATGGGTTTGCTAAGTCTGGACCCTATTCAGAATCTCTTCCTGCATTATCTTATTTCAGGAAAAAGATCTGTGTGATTATACCAGCCCTAACAAAAGCAGTGCATCAGCCGGAGAGATGGAGGATGACGGACAGACTGGCACAGAGTACTGCAAACCGGTATTACTGTCTGTTTTCAAGATGTTGGTGCAGCAATCATGAAACTGCAAAGCTTTTAAAATATAAAGAGCTATTCAGATGGCGGAATTCATTTGAGGCCTACAGCAGCCTTTTCTGAAGTTGTTGAGCACCGCTCCATTGAGTAGATGATGAGTAGATTAAATAAATTAGGTTTGGTTGCACTCATCTGAAACACAATTTTACAATGTGCTTTTGATTCACGAGACGTGGAAAAGAAGACATCGACATGAGAGACGGCATCATTAAAAAGTGCAAAGATGATTCCAGTTTCAAGAACTTGATTATCATTGTGTAGCCACTATGAAATTGCAATCGTGTCGACCTCAAATGGTGCATACAGAGAAGAGAAAATAGATATAAAATGTCAGCAATGAAAATCTGTCTTGGTCACTTATGTTACTGTCCGTCTCCCAGAATCTTAACATAATCTTTGTGTCACTCTGAGGGTTAATCCAGTCTGTGCTAAAATTTAATTGTCCTCCATCAGAAGCAACACCTCAGACGGAAAGGGGACAATTGTGTTCACCAAAAACCCAGGACCATCCAAGAAGTCTACCACATGCCTCAAGAAGTACCCACCGTATGTGGCTCAGTGGATTTCCAATATAGTTTGAATGCACATTATGGTTTTTATTACTAATGAGTGCGTGGATTGATTTATGGATATATTTTTGCAGGATGTCCTTCCGGAGGACGATCTTGGAAAAGGAAAATATTTGTTTAGTCCAAGCATGATGCATAAAGATGAAGAAGACTGGGTTGAAGACAATAAAATGGTATTTATGCTATTCTTAAATTTACTTTTGTGCAGTTAATTTATGAGGCAAGTCTAAAGTATGTCTTTCCTCAACAGAAGAAGCACTCGAACCTCAAGTTTAAAAAGCACAAAGCTAAGGTAAGTGCAAGTTTTTGTGTGTTTTTATTTGATACTTGTTCACTGTGCTGCTTGCTTTCCTGTATGCGAGAGGTCCTCTGGCCAATGGTCTAGCCTCGGCTTCTCTGATACCTTGGAGTGAAGTTGTGATAGTTACTTTAATCAAGTTCCTAATAGTGTGAATAAATTCCTGTTCATTTATTACACTCATCAGTTAGTGATTTGTCAGATCCTACTGTACTCAACCCCCCATTCTGTTGGTCCTCAGAGTAAAGCCATGGCTCTGGAATATGAGAATCCACCAGGAGCCACATCTAGTGACTACTACCTGTCGGAGGCAGCTGAGGTAACTGTCCATGACCCCTTCCCTATAATGGATCAGTGCTCAAATCAAAAGTTACGTTTTCAAAATGACACACTGTAATTTCAGAATTACATATAGACATGTGACTGGATCCACAAGATAGGTTACAACACAGTGAGATTGATTAATCGGATAGAATGGCACTATTTTCAGGTTGTTTTTCCCCAACGGCATCGACACATTTCCCCTGTAAGTGTGTTGATGCATGCTTACAGGTAAAAGGCTAAAAGTGGCAAATGTTACTATACAACTACCAAAATGGAGATGGATGAACCTCTTAAACTGACTTTATTATCAGCCTCCCCTCATAGTCTTATAACCTCCTCCCAAACCAGTGTTAAACAAACTTGTCTCGAACAACATGTTGTAAACGGGAGCTATAGAAGCTTGACTCATGCCCAAGTATCTATTTTGGGCCTAAAGCAGGGGTGGCCAAAGTGATCCACAAAGAGTCACTGTGGGTGCAGGTCTTTGTTCCAACCACGACCTTACTCACCTT
>OMLC01035346.1:14278-32776 GCA_900302585.1 Regalecus glesne
CACCTTACACACCGTAGACTCAAATGTGTATCTTGCACTAATCAAGGTCCTTAGCAAAGACGATTGGTTGACTGATAGAATTAGGTGTGGAAGTTCTTGGTTGGAACCTGCACCCACAGCGGCTCTTTCTTTTCTTTGGCCACCCCTGGCCTAAAGGGATAAAACAAAGGCCTGATTTTTTTGAAAGAAGAGCTCTTGTCATGGTGCTGGTATTAGTTTACCCCTCTGCATGCAGGGTTTTATCCAGGGTGTGGGCCTTTTGTTAAGCATTTCATTTACTGATTATTTTCCCAATAAACAATAAACACTTGCAGATAAGGCTAAACTAACTTGTGTATCTACTAAACATAAACGGGTGCAACTGCATTTGCACTAGTCTTAATATCCGAGACACAAAGATGCATACACAAACACATACACTATGTACACACACCATGCACATTCAGATCATGCCCACTCAAATGTATATGAATTACCGACTCTCTTCTAACTTAAGCATCTGCCAAATGAGCATATGTATTCATTCAATCATCATCAACTGCTTATCCAAAGTTGGGTCGTGAAACTGTTGGTGCCTATCCCAGGTGGGGAAACACCTTGGACAGGTTGTCATTCTATCTCAGGGCAGCAGTGTGGGGTTAAGGCTGCATGCCTTTCCTCACGCCCCATGATGGGTTCAAACCAACAGCCTGTGGCTTGTTGGGTCCTAAGGTGCAAGTTGTACCACTGAGCAACCATGGCCTCTAAATGTCTCACTTGAAATTTCTATTTGCAGTTAAGTAAAAAAAAAAAAAGGTTATCTGCTTGTATCACATTTACTAGTGAAATCCTCTCTGCTCTAGTACTGTTGATGGTTTTTATTACTATTCTTTATTCTGTTATTTCTAGATGTGATGCCTCTCCTACTGTGCTTTCCACTTGGTGCTGTAACACCACAATTATCTTATCGTATCTTATTTGAACCCTTTTTGGGCAAAAGAAAGTTGCCTAATATCATAGTTGCTGTTGTATCTTTGGCTTATAGCTTTGGTTCAGGGGTGAGAAACTACTTCACAGTGTTGTTGTAGATCTCCTCTCATTGGCAACATGAGCCTGGCTGTCTTATCTCCTTTCTATCAAGCATTTCAGTGGGAGGGCATTTATCCATCTCTGTCCCCATGGTAGTCATTCAACAAACATGTGAGCCAACCGGTTCAACTACACAGGGCAGATAGCAGTTGTCTAGAAGATAACTAGACTGTGACATCTACTAAGCACAAAGGCTTTTGTTAAAGTCAACCGTGATTGGGGACAGCTCCACATGATTATAGAAAGGTGTATAGCCGTGAGATCTGAAGTAAACTCACCATCTTTCGGTCACAGCCCTTTTTCATTTGTATTTTGTTCTTCTAAATCTCAGCACAATGGTGTAGCAATTGGCACTGCTGCCTCACTGCAAGGAGGCCCTGTGTTCAAACCGGGTCCTTTCTGTGTGGGGTTTGCATGTTCTCCCTGTGTCTGCATGGGTTTCCTCCGGGTGCTCTGGTTTCCTCCCACCATCAAAAAGACATGCATGTTAGAGCTAATACTCCTGCCTGTGCCCATGAGCAAGGCAAATAGGAGAAAGTACTGGAATTACTCTCTGAGGTGCAGCTGCTCACTCCTCCTATGCAATAGGAATGGGCTAAATTCAGAGAACGTGTTTCATTGTGTGTATGTATGTACAATGATAAATAAATGAAACTTTTTCTTAGGCGGAGTGGTTGGCTGCTCAGATGGATGAACGTCTCACAGCTGATTTTGTGGAAGACGAGGAAGGCGGGGTAAATTCTTCTTCAGCTACAGATACTGTCATTAGCATGGCCTTCATCCACAATCTGTAGACTATATGAGCGGAGGGATGCTGCATTGGTGTATTTTGCCCAAATGTGGTGAATTTGTTCACACTGTCTTCTTTCACCCCAGGACACCGACAGTTTGATGGAGTGGTGGAACACAGTAGAACGTGAGTTGAGTTTGAAGATGTACACAAACAAGCAGCCAAATACATTCATTCTTTTCAATGTATTGTTTGACTTGACTTGATAGCAGCATCTTCATTATATTTCAGAATGGGATGAGGTGGGCTCAGAAGATGAAGATAAGGCTTTGAAAGAAGATGAGGCAAAGTATGTCTTTTCAACTGGACCATGAAATCATATCACTTGCATTGGTTGTACAACTACTCCACCATGATCTATCTCTAGTCAAACTCCGCTGTTCTCAGTGGTTGTTGTAATAGACGACAATAAGCAACACTCAGAATAACTTGTCTAACTCGTTTTTGTCCTTTTGCTGGATAATAATACAAATAGTTGGAATATTGACCCTATAGCGGGTCACGATGCACCACAATAGGGGGGAAGTGCACCTGGCAGAGGCCAGGCAGGCAATGAGTGGGGGTCCTACGATCCCCATGTGCCTTGCTGTTGACCTAAACCCACCAGATTGAGTCTCCTGGGCAGGCTTCACAGATCCCACCAGTTTAGCTAGTTGGGTGACATGGCTCAGGGGGTAGAGTGGGTCCTCTAGTAATCAGAAAGTCACATGTTCAATACCTTGAATCTTCAGGAAGTGTTTTGAAGTGTCCTTGGGTAAGACAGTGGACCCCTTAACTACTTCCCAGGTCCTGCAGCTGCCCACTACTCCTATACTATAGTATGGGTTAAATACAGGGGACACATTTCATTGTAGTAAAACAATGACTACATAAAGTGGCACCCTCCTCTCTTTACTCCACTTATCAATCTCAGGTCATTCACCGTGCTGGCAGAGAAGGTTCATCTTGGCCTGCGTGTCTTCAACAAGGTCTTCACCGAGAGTGCCGAGGTCCTCTGGCAGTATGTCATCAAGCTCCATGCCATCGCTGACGATATCAGCACCTTCCACAAGAAAGCCAAGATTGCCAACATCACTGGTGGCACTACCACGGCAGTGGGTGGCGTCACAGCCATCGCCGGCCTTGCACTGGCTCCACTCACCTTTGGGGCCTCTCTCATAGTTACTGCTGTGGGGGTGGGAGTGGCCACAGCTGGCGGGATTACATCAGCCTCAGCAACTATCTCGGATAATGTGAACAACATGCATGACCGCAAGAAGGTAAGCTAAATTTTGGAATATAACCTGCAACTGGCGCGTAAGCACTTTGAACTAATCATTGCTATCTTATTTTTCTAGCTGTGTTGGTCTTTTGCTGCATTAAGAAAAATGTGAAACTTTAATAAAACCAGTATTGGGGATTTTTATCCCTCTAATGTAGATACCATACAAATACTGTTATCAGTCTCGGTAGGGTCTTTGGGGTGTGGTAATGTTTCTGTAATCCAGAAACATACATTTGTCTTAAGGAGTAAATTGATGGTCTTGCGTCTCGGATTAACTTGTTCTCTTCCCTCTTGCTTACCACCTTGTCAGGTAGAAGCAGTGCTTCTAGACTATGAGGCTTATCTGATTGACATCAGGAAGATCCTACAATTTGTGGACCAGAGCATGTTCAGAATCCGGGGCCACCCTTTCCTTAGGGCTGGCACTCAGCACTACTCTGCGGACTGGGAGGTCCGCAAGGCCGTCCAGATGATCAGCTTGGTCGACAAGCCCATAATGCGGGCTGTGGAGATCACGGACGAGGCCGTGGTCTCTGTCCAGCGGCTCTTCCAGGGCATGGATAAGTTCTTCCTCAAGGACTCCCGTGAGCTGAAGAAAGGCTGCAAAAAAGAGGTGGTGCAACAGATTAAGGTAGTGGCAAACCTTCTCAACGATGGCCTGGTGGAGCTCAATGCAATCCGGGAAGAGCTGCAAGAGGCAAATGGGCACTAGTGAACGTCAACCCCCATGATGTAGTATAGACAAAGGTGTTTCTAAAAATGGATCACTATTCCCCTCTTGTGGTCAAACTGGGGAATAAAAAAAAAGAATATTAATCAGCCCTTGAACAACTACAAGCTGTTGCAGCCAAGTTATTTAAAATGGTTTACTGGGTGTGTTGAATTGGTCTTAAACAGAAATTAGTGTGAGGATTAAAAACTTGCCACAAGGTCATGACTGGACGGTAAAATCTACCAGTCTCAATAAATGAGAAAACAACAAGGATTTAAAAGTTATTTGCCACCCAGGAGATATCAGATGTAGGAAGTACATGTGGGATCTGTATTGAACTGAAACTTTTCATGTTCAGCTGTGTGAGAAGCTCACAGCTGTTGGGGTTATTCTTGTCTTTTACAATGAAAGTAAAACCATGGTGTTGTGCATGTTTCAAATGACTTTCTGCTGAACATTCAAAGAAATGAAGGGAACATCCTAATATCATGTAGTTTGTTTTGTTTTTAAAAGGAATTTTGACTGGGCTGGGTGTCCAAAAGCTTACCCAACACAAATGACCAGTCAAACCAGTGGGTTTCTATGAGGTCCTTGGTTATCACCAGCACTTACTAGTTTTCTACCAGGTAGTTAATTTCTTTCAGCTGATATTCCAGGTCTGAACTCTGCCCAATTGGGGGTTGAAATGAGTGGTATGTGTAATGAATGACCTGGAGATTGGGAGGGAGTCAATCATAAAGTTCCTCTGGTGTAGCTTCTGGATGGGATAATTTCTGTACTTGGCCATCTCTTACAGTTGACCAGGGATGTGTTATAAACTTCTGAATAAGAAAAATGAAACACTGAAGTTTGAGTTCTGAAGTTAGTGTTTCTTTTTTTTGTTGCTTGTTTGTTTTTTTACGTCTGACATGATTTTTATTGCACGAACATGCATAGCCTACATATGTCATGTGAGGATGAGACACACAAGGTTGATATTCTAGCAATACAGTTTTTGCACATTTAATGTTTACATTTTGATCTTCCACACTGTGTGTGTGTGTGTGTGTGTGTGTCTGTGTCTGTGTGTGTGCGCGTGTGTACACGCATATTATAATAAAATAATTTTGACTTGTCTTGAAATATGAAACACAGCTATTGATTTCAGTTTTCATTATCTCTTCAATGATGTCTGTCACTCTAAGTATTGATGTATTAATAAAGTTGTTCATATACTTTTTAATTCGACTTGTGATTTCAATTATGCCTTTATTGATATTGAGACATGCATCACCATTACAACACATCTATTCAATATCAATGTGGGGAGTGAGGTAGAGCAGGTTTTCTTGTAATCGGGAGGTCGGTGGTTCAATCCCAGGCTCCTTCAGAAACCATGTTGAAGTGTCCTTGGTTGAGACACTGAACCCCTATACCTGGTCTCAAGGCCCTGCAGCTCCCATACAATAGGAAGGTTAAATGCAGAGGGCACATTTAATTGTAGGAATAAAATGATCAGATAGAGTGGCTTTCCTTTTGCTTCCTTACAAATAAGATCCAAAGGATAGGCTGTGACTTCAGATCTGATGGGAAATAAAACTCCCTGCTTCCACGCAGCATACACCACATATGGTTTAATAGACAACATGGGAGTTTTAGACAAACCGAGCAGGTAAACTCCGCCCACTCACAGGTGCGCGGAAGACTACACTGGGCGGAGTTTTCGGGCTTAAACTTCACTTCATAGCTTAAAATGGATCATTTTACTCTTAATGACTGAAGGTATCGAGTGAGTGTCTAACGATTCGTTTGCTTTTTGTTTCCCTCTTTTCTTTATTATTTTTTTAACCAACCCGAAACCTCATCGGAATCACTGCAGGCAGAGTTTCACAGTAACTTAACTCCTGGTCATTCACCAAACCAGTCTGATGGCTTACTGATCGAACCCCAAGGGAGATGATGGAGAAGTTTCAGTTCCTCGTTTTCGATCATTTCATTTAACCTTTTCTGCCGTGCTGAGGTGAGCTGTTTGTTTTGAACATTGCATGTGACTTGTCAGATTCATTCCTCTACAGTGGTGGACACGGTAAGTTGTACAATGAGGCTGAAAAAGCCTTTCAATAGCCTCTTTGTTGAAAAGACGGTATGCTCTGTACGCCGGAATTCTTTATTGAAATGTTTGTTGGTCTTTATGTCCGGTGATCCCGGGTGGCTGATGTGTTTGTGACGAGTTAAATCGTGTACCGACTCTCAAAAGTGGACCGTTTAGACAGCGAGTCGTCGTAAGATCGTGTTGTGTTTCACGTCTCTAACTCTGCTCGATTACTGTTGGATTGCCATGTAGTTTGAATTCCTTCTCGGTGGTTCAATAAAACTTTTATGTTACGCTTGTAAGAAGTGCTCTTTCTTCTTGTCTCTAGTACGAACATGTTCCGGAAAGAGAGAGGCACTCCAGTAGCGACCCCGGTGGTTCCACCCAGACCCAGTCCGGAGGTGTGTGTGTGTGTGTGTGTATGTGACTAGTGTGTACGGATTAGTTTGACCTTTAAAGAGCATGAGTGAGGACAGTTTGGCTAGTCCTCATTCTTTAGAGGGGCCATTTTAGGGTTATGATTGGGATTAGCGTTAGGGTAAACATAGTTAAAAGGGAAACCATTAAGATTTTCAACATTATCTCAAGGTTATACAGGTTAGCTGTAAGATTAACACTCTATTTGCAGTTCTTCAGTGCGCGGATAAGTGTGTTAGTGTTGCTAGTGGTGGACAATCTGGCGTCATTACATGGCGGTCGATGGAATCTGCTGCAGCAGCTAAATATAAGCATTGTGATTCTCATTTTCCTATACCAGTGGTTCTCAGTCCACTCCTCCAGGGATCACATATACTGCTGGTTTCCTCTTCTGCCAGGTGCCTAATTACGTCTAATCACCAGTTGTGATAAGATGGCTGGTTGTTGTTGCTGAGGGTGAATGTCATTACCTACCTGGTGGACAAGAAAACCATCAGTACTTCTTGTCCCTGCAGGACTGGACTGAGAACCACTGTCTTGTACATTGTTGCTTATTTTAGTGTGGTCCACTGAACAGTGGCAAACTATGGCTTATTTCTGATATTCACAAGTTGTACATGAGTGACTCCACAGGCAGACACACTTCTGCACAATATCAGTGGCTATTCAGAGACATAACTGCTCAGTATTACAGCTGCTAAAGCAGTGTTATCCCTACACCATGTATAAAGAAAATCTTATGTAGTCAATAAAGTCCTGACAAGTACCTTGAGTATTTTATGTGCGTTCATATCGGATCAATTCAACTGAAATCTTTTTCATCACCAGGAGTTGGAAAACCCTGTTATGCACGGAGTAAACGGAGAGAACGCAGGGGTGAGCACCGTCGCTCAGGTGAAGATGGTATTTTCTCCCAACATGCAAAGAAATGCAGACTTGTACTTGTCTCATCTGACTGGAATTATTTATTGTAGGAAAACAATGTCATAGGTGAGCTTGCTCCAAAGACCAAGGTGAGACATGGATCCATAATAGAAATGCTAATCTAGACCTGTCTGTTTTAGACTTGATCATTAATTTCTGGTAAGCTATTTCAAATGTTAATGTGTTGTGTATCTGGGTGAACTGCAGAGGACCGGCATCATGGGAGTCATGCAGAAGGTCAACCCATTCAAGTCTACTACACAGGTAACTGCAGGAAGTCTGGATGAAATAAAAAGTAGTGTGAACACTTTCTGGGGGTGGCATAGCTCAGTGGGTAGAGTGGTCATCTGGCAATCAGAAGGTTACTGATTTGATTCCTAGTCCTGCAGAAAGCATGTCAAGTTGTCCTTGAGCAAGACGCTGAACCCCTAACTGCTCCCCAAGGGCACCCTTTGGTGGGAGCTTACTGCTCCTGTACAATAGGATGGGTTAAAATGTAGATCATTTCAAATTTCCTCTTGTGAGAATGTTAAGAGAATCAATTTATCTATTTATTCATATCAAATCAGATGTTTGACTGAAGTCTACTTTTTGTCTTCAGGTCTCCTCTGTCAGCAAAGCTTCTTCTTCAGAGTCACTAGAGCAGGGGGCAGCTTCAGATTCAACACAGGTACGTTACTCATTATGATGGTTGGAGAAGTAAACTGAGAGTACTTTGAATTGGATGACTCTGTCTAATCTACCATGCTGGGTACATTGTGTTGTGTCTGAAATATAGACTTGGTTAGGAAGTTGGTCGTATCACACGTGAACATGTCTCATGCACATTTTCTTGCAAACACTTGTTTCAGATTTAAATGTGGGCTCTTTATGTATTCACACAACATTTCAAGTGTATTTGGTCTTTTACAGCAGATGTTGAATTAATTTAATGCAGCCATGTAAAACTACTAAGGTGTTTTCCATCCAAATTACATTGTGTGTAAGAGGCAAAATCTGATGGTGAGTCCATACCATGTGATGATATTCCAGGGGTTGGCAGTTATTCTTTATCCTTCATTTGATTTGAGTTAAAGGGAACGAAAAGAGGGTGATGAAAAGCTTCAGTGAGGATTATTTTAGCTTAAGCTTTGTCGCTGGTACTTTTTGACCAGTGTGACCCACCAGTGTGGTCAACTTGCAGATTAACTCAAGTTTTGACAATTCCGTTGACATAATTCAGTATTATGGCTTTTTGTGTCCTTTTGGTCTTTCAGAATCCAGGTATGCTGAAAGGGGTCATGCAGAAGGTCAACCCATTCAAGTCTACCTCACAGGTAACCACTGCACTCACTGCAAGGAATTTGGAGAAATGTTGATAGTTTATGTTTTTATTTTTTAGAGCTAAAACCATGTACTACCATTTGTCTCATAGGTTTCTTCTACAGTCAAAGCTAGTTCCCCAGATTCACTCAATCAGGAGAATCCTCCAGATGTTACACAGGTGGGTATCTGATGGTGACTATTAAAGAAAAATAAAATGTGTAAAGATGGCAGTATCATGTACCAAAAGTTCAAACTTTCCGACTAAGGAAATGCTGATTTCTATAGACCCCTAACATGTGGTGTCACTTCGACAGTTTGATTCTGGTAGGACTTACAATTGCATCATCTATCATACTTACCTGAACATTTCTGCATTACCTGTCAAGCAGAGATTTGTGTCTGCATTTCCTCCCCTCCAACTCTTCCCTGCATGCTGTCCTCCTTCCTATCTTGTCTGTTGTGATAAGAGTATCGGATCCTTATTTCTTCGAATATAAAAGTGGAAGCATCAGGGGGGGAAGGGCACTATGCATCTGGGGACAGGAACAAAAAAGCCAGCCAGATTACTGGTTTGGTCGGGCGTTGAGAGACTAGATAGGTTTGCAAGCCACATATGATGCAAAGTCATTTTTAAATCATGTTTTAACAAAAAGAGTTATTTCAACATAATTTAGGTTGCAGTATTTGCCGTATTCATCAGTTTTGGGATATGGTAATTGGCAAACGGATTCCAAAAATCCTCTTTTTGATAGGAAGAAAAAAAATGGCTCTGTATATACTATGAACTACCCAAATTGGTATCAACACTTGAGAGGTTTGTTTATGACTTTTTCCCTGGACTGTAGTCTTAAAAGAGTTTAAAGATGTGCATTAGATTCAGGAGGTTGTTTTTGTTTTCAGAATCCTGGTATGCTGAAAGGAGTTATGCAGAAGGTCAACCCATTTAAGTCCAGTTCACAGGTAAACATAACATAATCACATTTTTTTATAAAACTTTACAGTTTTTCAGCCACTGTTGCAATGATGATATTTTGGAAAATCAAAGCTGGCTGCTCAATTGTCTATCATACAGGGTTCCTCGGTTATCTATAAAACTCAATCATCAGAGTCTCTGGAACAGCAAAGTGCTCCAGACTCGAGTTCGGTAAGTGAGGGACAATGATGGAAGTGGTGGTAAATTAAAAGAATTTATTGATTTTGTAAAAGAGGAAGTGCATGGTAAAATGGCAGTGAATTTCTTCAAGGTAAGGTTACTCTGGGCATAAACAGTAATAGATTTTAGCTGGTAATGGCGGCATGGCCGAATTGTGTTTCAGAACCCGGGCTTGCTGAAAGGGGTCGTGCAGAAAGTCAACCCGTTTAAGTCCTCTACACAGGTACAGTGTGCAGCAGTGTATTTTAAGTACTTATCCAGTTACTTCAAACGGTTATGACTATTAATGGGACACCACGTCCAAGCAAACAAATGCTTGGTTTTTATGGCAAACTCGGAAGTATGGGTGTTGTAAAATCTACCAACATGGAAATGGTTTGTAAAGATCTTGTTCACTTGAAATTAGCTTCCACCAGACCAAGGAAGGCATCGGTCAACCAAGATATTCCAGTTCAAAGAATTCCTCACCAATGCAACATACAAATATTTATATATATATTTTGACCTAAGGTGTTGAAAGAGAATCCTCCCAATAACTCTGAAGGTCCCACAGACATTGGAAAACAACTTGAAGACAAACAGGTAAAATGTGTCCCAAAGTAAATAATTTGATGAAACTCACTGATAATTAAATGTATCAAGTTGCGCCCCCCCCATCTCTTTCATTTGTCAAATATGTATATGTTGATATAGAGCCGTGGGATGTTTGGAGATATGATTCAGAAAGTCAACCCATTCAAATCCTCCACACAGATGCAGGTACGGACGATGAATGCAGTAATACGAACTCTATTCCAAACTGATACTGACCACCTGGCATAAATAAAAGTTGATTGCTGGTTTAAAAAATAAATCTTATTAGTCAATCCTGCTTATTGCGCTGTTGCCTCAAAGCAAGAAGGTCCCAGGTTCGACTGTCACAGGTTCTTTTTGTGTGGAATTTTCATGTTCTCCTCATGTCAGTGTGGGTTTCCTCCGGGTGCACTGGTTTCCTTCCACCATGAAAAAGACATGCATAGTAGGGTTAATTCTTCTGCCTGTGCCCCTGATCAAGACAATTTTTTAAAAAAAGAACTGGAGTTGACCTTTAAATCTTGGCCCCCTTGAAATGTCACATCCAAAGTAACGTGTTTCTGAAAGGCTCAGAACCAGGTGCAGATGGAGAAACCCACTTGGTTTTGGTTATTAACAGGTCTAATATCATGTATGTGGTTCCTTTTTTAAGAACGCAACCTTTGACCAAACTCAACATTACAGAGTTTTAAAAGCAAACGGATGTTGCTCACACCTCCTATTGGTCCTTGCAATAGGTGTATGTATTATGGCCCTATTTCAACAAAGGAGCCAACATTATTACCCCAATAACACATTCTAGCCATTTTTACACAGAGATTCCACAATACTGCTGCAGTGATGACTCCTCTTTACACCCGCTTTTATCTTTTCCCATGAACCAAATAACGGTGGCATAACCACACCACATCTGTGACCTGATACTGGATAAGTGGTTGACGATGGATGGATAACCACACCCCAGTATGGGATTTTTTTAAAATTGCGTGCCAGTGTTCTGGATGTGAAACGAGACTGTGTCTGCTGTCCTGCCAGCTGTCTTTCTTGCACAGGCTTCGATTTGGCTTTGTAACTACCTCCACTGACTGCTCAACGCTGAACCAACAATTACTCCCATTCGATGTTTGTACCTTTTACAGTTTACACAGCTCAGTGAGGCAGGTCCGTATGGCATGAGGTTTCTGCCTTGAAAAGGCTGTGTACATAGCCTCTCTATTACCCACCCTTTTCTTTGTCTTCAAACAGTCAAGCTAGTTAGACTTGATCCTGTGTATGGGTAGACATTCTCTCAAGTGGTAATTTGTCTTTTCAGGACGCTCCTTCCCTACATGGTGATCACTCCTCGAGCAATGGAAGCTTAGCAGACAACAACAACTTGACAGAGAAGCAGGTAGCCATCAGCAGTTGAAATACAAACCTGTAACATACTTAAAGCAAACTTATCGAAATCACTTTCTGTTGTCTCTAGGTGTCCACAGGAGATTCAGTGACGGATACTGTGGACTACCAAGTGACCAAACAAGTATGACCTTTTCACCTGAGGCCTTGAACATTGATTATAGAATTGGGTGAATGTTGGTGGGTTTTTTTTTTTCCTCATGAAAAAAGTTTTAGACACAATATTTATTGAGAGTAATGTTTCATCACTCATACGGTTGGCTTCTTCAGTCAGAGCAGACTGCAGGCATCCCCAACCTTAATAAACAATAGTTGCATAACAACCAAAGCCAATGATGGTTTCATATGAAAGCTGACTGGAATTGCGATGGTAATGTGTACTATTCGCAGAAGGCTAGGAAATGGTTGCTATCACAGTACTGTAAGATTGTGCCAGGGATGGTCATTCCCTCTTCATATAGATGGCCTCTTTATGGAACAGTTTATGAGGCTAGTCAGCTTATACTGAAGACATCACCTGTATGAGTGATGAATTATCTCCCTCAATAAATGTGTCCAAATGAACTAATTCAACCTTTTGGTGCGTTCCTCAACTGGATTTTTGAGCATGTATAAAGATACTTTTTTTTGCTTGCTTTTTTTATGTGGGTTTGTTTTGTATCATTTCAGAACCCAGGGGTGTTCATGGGAATGATGCAGAAAGTCAACCCTTTCAAGTCTTACACTCAGGTATGTGAGACATGGACCCTTTAAATAGGTTACTTATGCATGTGTCACTTGGAATCTGCAAGGGTTGCCTATTGCTGCAACATATTGATCCAGATTGCCCATCGTTTCTTCTTTATTCATATAGGTCCCAAATGATTCGCAAGTGGCTTCGCCGTATTCTGAAAGACTTTCCACTGCGGAGACACAGGTACATGTAGAACTGTTTTACTGAAGTTCTAGTGATTGCTTTAAATATGTTGAATAATTTAAAAAAAACACCAGTTAAACCATTTATCCATAGGGCAACTTGAACAGAACTCATATAGGAGGTCTACAGATTGAATCCTCTAGCGATCAGAAAAACGTAGAGATTTCTGACTCGGTCACTTTACGGTCAATTGTTAGCAGTGCTCATTTACCCTTTAACTCTCTGGTATGTGCCATCACCAGATTTTTGCATGTACTGTTACAAAATCTCTATGGTTTCTTCATTCTCAAAAATAGGTATTGCTGTAATTTTTATTTCATTTAAATGCTGTTTAACTGCTCTACGAAAAATGTTATTTTCATTGTCTGGTTGGGACGCAGTATCAGCTGCCCATACCTACTGTCAAATGGGGGATCGAACTTATCACTAGTCGAGCCTGCTATATGTTCTGTTTGTGAAACACTTGGGTGTTTTTGACTACTGTTTTTACCCCCCCAACGTCTCTTCATCCTCAGTCTATACACAGTGATCAATCCTCTAGCTCGGATAGTTTGGATGAAAACACCATCGACAGACAGGTGAGACTAAAGTTTCACATTATTAGGATTCAAGAAAATGACTAAACAATCCATTTCTGAAACCTATTGTATCCATTTTAGGGAAAACGCATCATCTGAAATGAATGAGTGGGCATCTTAAAAATTGCAGGCCTTAATCTGGAATCATACTAGCGGTTGCACTAACTCAGTGGTAGAATACGCTTCAGGAACTGATGAGCTAGAAGCAGCAGGTTCAGACCCACTGCGGGGTGTCGAGAAGGGCATCCAACCCTAATCCCCCAAGCTCCATCCAAGTCTGTGTCCACCCCCACAACGTGGGGATTTATCGTGACACGTAAAATGAACATCTCTTAATCTAGAAACATACCATTACGTATTTTGATTAATGGTAATTCTGTTGGAGCTTTTGACTAGTCACCTTTTTTTTAATTAAAAAACATCTCATTTAACAGTAGATTACTTGGAGATTAAAGGGTAGGTTCACTTATTTTTTTTCATAAACCAAGACCTTATTTGAAACATTGTTGTTCACACGTGGTTGGGATGTACTGTGTCAACTGTTCCAAATCCAATTAGGATTTTGCTCCCAGTCAAATACATCTCAATAAATTAAGATATATTTGACATTATTGTAGACTATGAACCTCCCGTTCTCAAAAAGACTGTGTGAAGGTCCAGGGAATTGATTTAGCATAGTCGGGTATTGAAGTGATCAGTAAGGTTCCAAATGATCCCCAACAACATTTGAATCTGGTATAGATTCAAAGTGTTAACCTGTCATCTTTTTAAATTGCATTTTGAAGATCTCTGTCAACATCGACTGACACATTCATGTCATGATTCGTGTAGTGTTTAAAATCTAACCAAGATGACCAACTCTATTATTTCTCCACAGTCTGTTTTGTACACTGATGCCGAAAGCCAGCCAAAAGAGCCAGAGACGAAAAAAACAATGGTACGTGGGGAAATAGCTTGGTGAAACTTACATTTAAGTACATTCATTTCAACATGTGATGTAAAATGGCTATAGCGCCATAGCTCAGAAGGTAGGGCGGTCATCTAGTAATCAAAGATGGTTGGTTTGATCCCTGACCCCTGCAGAAACCATGTTGAGGTGTTCTTGAGCAAGATGCTAAACCCCTCACTGCACAGCAAGTAGTTATTGCTCCTATATAATAGGATGGGTTAGATGCAGAGAGCAAATTCCACTGGCTTTGGCCGTGTAGCGGTAAAACATTTTCCTTTGGCAAATGAAGGATAGCCCGTAGGTTATACCCAAGAAATAAACATGTGGACCTTGAAACTTGCTGATGTCTCTGACCTTAAAGAACAAACTTGTGCAGAAAATATATCCAATGAAATGATTTGGGTCTTGGAACATAAACGAAGCTTTCAAGACAAGGATGTAATGTAAGTGTGTACAGTCTTTTTGTGTCTGTAGTATTTTGTTGGGGGAAGGAGATGGATCAAGTTGTGAATGTTCTTCCTTTCATCTTTTCAAGGCAGTTGGAATGAATTAATAGTGTCTCTGTGCTTTGAGATTTTCCTTTCTCTTCCAGACTTTTAGAATAAAGAGGATCCTTCCTGGTATGTTGTTTGGCTCTGGAAACAAGGTACCAGAAAATATACACTTGGTTATTTAGGATTAAATGAATCCTGGCATTTATTAGCCTAGAATCAGATGTACAAGAGCAGTTTATCAGAGTATGGCTGGGCAATGGAGCTAAAGGATTTAGCGAATATAGTGTGTCTTCAATACTGTATGCACAAAACGGAGTATTTGACAAATACAAAATGGAAACTATTGCACAAAATATCAATTGTTTGATATTTGGAAATACAATTGACATCCACTATGTTGTATGTAGAGTATCAGGATATCAAGTCTTATAGCTCATCTGCATAATAAACAAATGCCAACGTTAACCTTTGAAAATTATTTAAAAAGTGATTAATGCATCAAATTCTCCAATGGTGTTTTTTTTTTCTTTATCATCTGCTACATCATGGTTTTTATTGGCTTTTTTTGGTTTGATTTTGTGACCTACAGAATGCTACCACAGGACCATCTGACTCTCAGGACTTGGCCCAGGTTTGTAGAAATGTTTTGTTTTTCCACACGTCCACCACTAAACGGGAGCCACTGAGCCAGTGGTCCAGCACTCTGCACCACTGGCATAATTTGCTGTTCTATGTAACTGAGATGAGAAGAAGGTAATGGGGGGGGCATTGCTGTTTCAGTATCTGTGCATGTACCGGTGTTGTAGAGCTAATGGATAACAGTGTGGCAGGATGTTTATTGTGTATGTTGTGTTTTTATCTCAGGAAGAGGCAGTGGAAGTCCAGACACTAGAGATGGCTGAAGTACCAACACCGAGTGAAGGAACAGTCATAGACCCTCTGGATGTACGTGCTCCCTAATGTTGCCATATATAACACTACTGGGACAGCTATGGATGGAGGTAGTTTCTAGTAGTCAGATTAGTGGTTTGATCCCCGGTTCCTTCAGGAAGTGTGTCCTCGTGTGAGACACTGAATCCCTAACTGCTTGGGACAACAGATGAAAATTAGCCTGGTGGCTAATATCTGCCATATTTACATTCTGAATGTTCATTAATATGCACTATCCCTGTAAAGGAGGTTATTATTATTGTCAGTGCCAACCGATGCTTGTTTAAGTGTAACTTGTCAGATGTTTCTCTCCTGCTTGGTAAATGGGATTTTGACATTGTAACTAACCTCTTTCAGGATGAAGATGGACTCATGTCTTGGTGGAGAACAGTGGATAGTAGGTTTTTGATATACAAATTAAGATGTTAAGTTTTGTGATTCTCGTGATTATAAACCTTCACTGAATCTATGGTAATTTCTAGACTGGGATCAGTGGAACGAGTCAAACGAGGAAGATGATGCCGAGGAGTAAGTAAATGTTGTGCTCGTTGCATTTATGCTCCCAAAGAGCTCTGAAATTTGTGAATCCACAGCTTCATATGCAAAGCATTGATCTAGAGAGTTGCCTTTTTGGCTGTGCACGAATATCTTTCCTTGTTCCATCCCCTTTGCTTCAATAGCTGGAATAAACCGTTTTCTCCTTTAAACCGTTATTTGTCATTATCCTTCACCTCTTTCGAACACACAGACAAACCCTTTTTCTTCCTCGCTCGCTTCCAGAGTGGTGGAGGAAGCAGCCGACCGTGTCTTCATGGCTGCTCGTCTCTTCGTACGCCTCTTCAACCGTCGCGGTGCCTCTCTGCAGCAGCGCATCCTGGAGCTCCTCGCCATGGCCGACACAGCTGACAGCTTTCATAAGAAGACCGTCACAGCCAGTGTTGGGGGCGGAGTGGCTAGCGTGGCCGGTTCAGTCACCACCATCACCGGCCTTATCCTGGCGCCCTTCACCATGGGAACGTCACTAATTGTCACGGCAGTGGGCATCGGCGTGGCCACGGCGGGCGGGGTTGCATCCGCCTCAGCCAACATCACAGATACGGTCCACTCAAAGACGGACCGCAAGAAGGTCGAGAAGATGATCCAGGGCTACCAGGAGGAGATCAAGGACATCAAGGGGTGTCTGGAGTTTATGCAGGTGACAAAGGGGGATTGGGTGGCTCATTGTAAAGGAAGTAAAGTGTATACATTCCCCAGTCCCTCAACCATTAGTAGTTGCTTTACTAGAATAATCCTGGTGGCTATCAAGTATTGACTTGCGAAGCTGACATGCTTTCATCCAATGAATGTTTGAGAAGCATGCAAATGAAGTTTACCACCCCAACATGCTCCTGAAGAGAGAAATTGTACTTTGGAGAGGAGCACAACTGTGAATGTGTGAATTATAATGGATTATTTTAGTCTTTCCACCCCCATGTCCCCCTCT
Source organism: Regalecus glesne (assembly GCA_900302585.1). Classification (NCBI taxonomy): domain Eukaryota; kingdom Metazoa; phylum Chordata; class Actinopteri; order Lampriformes; family Regalecidae; genus Regalecus; species Regalecus glesne. Next base: position 31,304 of record OMLC01035346.1, read on the forward strand.
CTCTTTCTTTACCCTTAAAATATATGAATAACAAAAAATAAACAATGTTATGTCTGTCAAACAGGAAGGTATGGCGACTCTGGAGGAGTGGAATTTTGAGGCTTATGCTGAGACCATTTCAAAGAAGCACCTCAACCAGAACGTCAAGCATGTGATGAAGGAGGGCGGTCGAGCCGGCAAAGCATTGCTCATCAATACAGAGAGCCTGATCAGCACCGTTCAGGTCATCGGTGTCGCGGGCAGTGCAGCAAAAGCTGCACAGGTAATGAGCGTCACGACAGGGGTCATGTCAGGTCTCTTTCTGGCGCTGGATGTCTTCTTCTTGGCCAAGGACTCCCTGGAGCTGAAAAAGGGTGCCAAGACCGAGTTCGCCACCAAGATCCGGGAGGTGTGTAAGGATCTGCAGGACGGACTTCTGGAGCTCAACCGGATCAAGGAGGACCTGCAAAAAACCATGGATGGGATAGAGGTGGAGATAGAGGAAGAGGAGGATGAAGATGCTTTGGAGTCTGACTTGAAGAAACTGGCCCAGCTTGAAGAATGATGAGAGAGAAGGGGAGAGAGAAACATTTGAGAGTAAACAGCCAAATTTTCATTAACTGATCCATGCTAGTCACTTTAGATTGTGATTTTCAATTTGATCCTCAGGTACTCTTGTATTTGTGGTTTTCTATTCATCTGCCATATCAAGTTATTTAGATGGCTGGTATACATACCTGGCACAACAGATGAATATAATGAACCACCAAACCAAATGGAATACTAGCAGCGCTAGCGGTACCCAAGGACCAGATTGATAACGACTGCTGAAATACGAGGAACTTTACATATCATTTTTTACGTACTAGACTATCTGTGCTTTTATAGCCACACAGAGGTTAGACAGGCCTTGGCAAATAGGAGAAAACCGAACCAAATGCCTCCCAAAGTAACATCTATAGATTTGAAAGAAATGCACTATCTCGGGTCAAAATGAGACCCAAATAAATCATTTTAGTGTTGGATAGTTTTAAACATGGAGTTCTTAAAGTTTTTGTACATCTGGACATTAGTTTCAGACATACTGTGCCACTGCTGAAGTATATTTTAAATGCATTTAATTTATTAAATACTGGACTATGCTGTATTTTTCAATTGCTTGTTTCCAATTCTTAATAAAGGATTGTGTTGTAGACTTGGTAGTTCTCAATCCCTGGTCCTCATATCCCACCTGTACTCCTGGTTTCCTGTTCCACCAGGTAGTTAACTACACTGTACTGTTTATTAGGGCGGGGATGCTGCAGTCAGCTCAGACTTAATGTCACCTGTTTGAGTGATGAATCATTTCTGAATTAACTTCTTATCCAGTTGACCCAACGCCCTTCTATTATGACCCAAACGGCTGGTAACTGTTGGAGTGGTTAATGTTGTGAGAAACACTGAATTCAATTATCAAATGAGTTACCTGGCTATCGGAAACCCATTGTTGGGAGG
>OMLC01035347.1:0-25669 GCA_900302585.1 Regalecus glesne
ATGTATGTATGTATGCTGTCTTATAAATGATGTTTTAAAGGACCTCTATTTCACATCCCAACCAGAGAAGAAAAATACGGTATTACTAATTGTAATTTTATTCTGTAACATATTTTTAACAGAAAAAAACTCAAGCTACATTGGTAATTTACATATTTATTTTGCTATGTAAATCATATTTATAAGTGCTATTTTCACAGAGAAGTGATTCTTGGTAAATTGTAAATACATTGCTGTTTTTTTTATGTGACGACTGCATGTCTTTGTATCAAACCTAAACGGAGAGACCAATTACAGATATTTCAAGGTAAAAGTTTAAGTCTTGTGTTTTTCCAGTTTGTCATTCACAAAATACTTAGCATGGCTGAAAGTCAGAAGTTGAATTTATAACGTTTAACCTGCACCAGGGGCAGCATGGCCCTGTGGGTAGAACGGTCATCTGGTGACTAGAAGTTTGCAAGTTAAATCCCCACACCTCCGGATAAGCGTGTCAAAGTGTCCTTGAGCAAGACCCTATTCCCTTAATTGCACTGTCCCGTGATGGACTTTAACCCCGCCGTTCGCCCAGTGAGATCTGAGATAGGCTCCAATTCCCTCATGACCCGACTTTGGATAAGATGTTGATGATGGATAGATAAGCCGCAACGAGGTTTTGACTGACTTTGCGCACCCTTGTGGACAAAGGCAGTAGTGTGTCACAGACCAACGACTTCATTTCCAATAAGCATCACCTCAAGATACAAAGATCTGCATTCACCCTCTGGTAGCTTTTGGATTGAGTGATTTGACAGTGATTTGCAGGGGAGGAGGGGAGGTTATGCATCTCCAACTGTGGTCATGTATCAAGTCTGTACTATGAAGTCTGTCCGCAGGTCTGGGTTTCCTTACTGCAGACAAGCATATTTAATCATTATATAGCACTATCTAATCTTCTGATGGCCTGATTCACTTCTGCAAGTTATATTGATACATCAAAATTGAACAGAGACTGATAAATAATTGGTGAAAACGTTCTAGGAGCAGCTTTAGATATTAGATATTATACACCATAAATATCTATCTAGGCGTACTGTACATAGATTGCAGTCCTCTGACTGAATTGTTATCATGTTTTTGTGATCAACTGAAAGACCCGGCTCTGTATAAGTGGTTGACGATGGATGGATGAAAGAGTCAAATATGACATTTTGGTGCTAAAAGTCAGAGGACGTTGATATAGCAGGTCAGAGTATTTTCTGCAAATGATAAAACATTTTCATATCCCCCAAGCACACAGCTCAAAATTGCTCTAACTCACAAAGAATCACTCCTATGGACCTGTATGTAATTTCTGGCGGTAATGGGAGTCTTGGGCTCCTTCCCTATCATTACACCATGTATAAATGCCAGTTTCACTCCAAGGGAGCTCTGACTCAGTGTCCCTGGGTATTGAGAAATATGACTCCCTGCACTGTCCGCCTGCTTGCCTGCCTGACACAGGCCAACATGTGGGTTCCCACCCCACCCCTCTGTGGAATATAGACCCTCTATTTATAGAGCTGGCAAGGCCTGTAACCCTGGGCTTGGTACACACTTTAATTTAGAGAACCACCACTAGTGCTCTACTGAGCACACGGGAGAGAGAGGGTGTGTTCATGTACGAGACAGAGGCTAGGAGAACAAATCGGAAGAAGTGGAAGAAGAGAGAAACAAGGAAAAAGACAGACAGAGAGAGGCAAAAAAATCTGTTATTTCACATGGGAATCGGGTCATGTGGCTAGAGACTGACAAGAAAAGCAGATGATCGGAAGTGGAACTTGACTGACAGGACAGCAAACATATCCACCTGTTCTCCACTGTGGCCTATTGTCAGAGGATTGTTAGCTGCATGGATATGATTTGCGGGAAAAGGCTTACTGGACGAAGTCATGCTCTACTTTGAGTATTTTGGAGGGGTACAGTCGACAACTCAGTGACTGAAGAGTGTCAGCGGGGGAAGTACAAGATTTTTGTGGACCTACACAGCAGCCTTTGAATTGGACCAGGGTAACTTCTCGCATCATTCACTAAAAAAACGCAACAATACTATCAAGGTGTTTTTTTTTAACAAATAACTAATAGCTGGACAGAACTAATGCTGTATTACATTACCATTATATTTACACAAATACCAAATCAGAGTACTTATATTTTCAAGCTGATGACTTTCTTGGTCTATTCTTCTTGACAAGTTACTGTAAAGAGCTCTAAACTACACTTGTTTTGTGCCATTTGATCTCCAGCACACCGCAGTAATTACAAAGGGCACAAGGAAAAATTCAGAGATTTGTAATTAAGCCCCATCTGTAAAACCCAACCAGGGAAAGGGCGAGGTCTCGGAGGAAGGGGAAGAGCAGGCCACAGGGAGAACCAAAAAGAGAGGAGGAGGTCCAAAGAATTTGTCTGGAAGAATCCGACGTTTACAGAAGACAGACAAGATCATGGACGGCCAAGGGGGACACTACCTCAACAAGGCAGCAGTGCTGTCACCATTAGGTGCAGCCCGCATGTCTCAGTTGCTCCTCGGCTGCACAATAATGGCCCTGGTGTCCCACAATGCCGGCTACAGTGCTAACTATGGGATCTACTGCATGTTTACCTGGTGCTTCTGCTTCGCTATCACGCTAGTGGTGTTTACCATGGACGTCACCCGGCTCCATAGCTGCATGCCCATTTCCTGGGAAAACTTCACTGTGGCCTTTGCCATGCTGGCCACGCTCATGTACATAATGGCCTCCGTGGTCTACCCCGTCTACTTCCTCCAGACAGGATGCCCCGAAGAAGACTGTGAGATCCGCAACTATCGCATCGCCGTCACTGTTTGTTCCATCGTTTGTTGCTTCCCCTATGGAGCTGAGGTGTTACTAACCCGGGCCAAGCCAGGGGCAGTGGTGGGCTACATGGCTACTGTGTCAGGTCTTCTCAAGGTGGTCCAGGGTTTCGTGGCCTGCATCATCTTCGGGGCGCTGGCCAACGACAGCGAGTACAACCATTTTGTTGCCACGCAGTACTGCGTGGTGGTGTACAGCCTGTGCTTCACTATCACAGTGATAGTGGTCGTGATAACAGTGTCGGGAAGAACTGGCTCCCTGCGAATCCCCTTCGACCGCTTCGTGGTCATCTACACCTTCTTTGCTATGATCCTCTACCTTAGCACCGCATTAATCTGGCCTATCTTCAGCTTTGACAGGAAGTATGGTACTGCCTCTCGCCCTGACGACTGCCCACAGGGAGAGTGTCCCTGGGACAGCAAACTGGTTGTAGCGGTGTTCACTAATGTCAACTTTATTCTCTATTTTATAGACTTGGTCTATTCACAGAGGATTCGCTTTATTTCTAACTCTGTGGTGTGACGGATGCTATCCCACTCTTGACATCCTTGGCCTCAGAGACAGATAGAAAAAGAGATGGAGGCCACAACCAAAATACTCTCCCCAGTCAGGTTTCTGGGTAAGGCCTTCTCACAGTATATTGACCACCTGGTACAACCGCCTGTCTGGTATCTAGTTATTTTGCCCTTTCAGTATTAAGTATTTAATTATATGCAGCCAAACTCCGAGTATTACTTAGGAGACATGGTACCTGCTCTGAGTCTTTCCCCAGTTCTGCAGCAGCGGACCATGGAGAGTCTACCAGGTGCACTGAAGAGCTGATATCAGCAGCTTTGCCAGCAGAGGATTCTGGAAAAAATGCCCATCTCAGCACCAGTGGTCCTAAACAAGATGTGGAGGGAATAGGATAAAAGAAGTTTGATTTGTGAAAAGAATTTCCACAGACTTATTTTTGTGAGTGTGCTGGGAAGAAGCCCACCAACCCATCTAATGGTTTTGAAGTAGTCAGTGATACATAGCTCATTTCTGCATTGGCCATCATTATGCACTGACCATAGAAAGAAGGAAATAATAACCTGTTGCCTTTTTTTTCCATTTCTTCTCTGATGAAGTATTCAGCTGATTATATCATGGGTAACTTATGCAAAGGTCTACAATTTGGTTAAAGTAGATTTTTTTTAGTTTGTTTCTATTTGCAAGATGTTTTTGCGATTTTGAAAACTAGATGAAGATCTCAAAGTAATTTATGCACAGTGAACTGACATATCATTTCTGAGATGTACATAAGTGATTGAATTTGATATTTCTTGCATTTAAAGTTGTTGTTTATGTTGTCTATTCAATAAAAAACCAAAAAAGTGTGTTCTAGCAGTAATTTACTGTGTCTTGGGTACGCACAGTGGCGTCACAGTTAGCATTCAAAACAAGACGATCCTGGCTTGAATGTCGTACTTCATTGTGGTGTACTATGCATGTTCAAGTGGGTCTCATCCAGATGTTCCAGATGTACCAACCACAGTCAAAAGACATGATTCAAAGACTCTATGTTACCCATGAGCAAGAGTGATGATTGTCTGTGTGTGTACACTATGATGGTCTGCTAAAACTGTCCAGTGAGCCAAAATGTAATGACTTGTCTTGATGGACTTGGGGTCCATCACTAGACATGAATATTTACTGCTGCTACCATGCAAAATAGTGCATCTCTCTCTCTCTCTCTCTCTCTCTCTCTCTCTCTCTCTCTCTCTCTCTCTCAGTTACAAACATTATATAACATGGTAACTGGATTTAAAAATCTTAATTAAAAGTCTTTGCAATACAGAAATCAATTATTATTAAGTTGCAGAGAAGCGTGTTAAGGTGTCCTTGAGCAAGACACTGTTCCCCTAACTGCTCTGCCATGTGATAGACTGGCGACCTGTACAGGGTGTACCCCGCCTTTCGCCCAATGAGAACGGAGATAGACTCCAGTTCCCCCGTGACCCGATTTCAGATAAGCGATTGACAATGGATGGAATTAAGATTTACATTTTGGTGGGCTATACATTACAGGTGGGTCCCTCAGACTCTTTAGCAAAGTAGCCTGAATAGGTGAAGGAGGCACCACTGTTACGCCACAATTTAATACTGCTTTCAATCTTTTCACCAGTAGATGGGGAAATTCTCCTTTTAGAAAGTTTACAAGACAGCATGCCACACACACACTGCTGTCATCCTAAGGTTGACTGAATTTAAACCCTTTCTATGGATCACACAGTATATTGGAGTAGATAAAGTGATCTTGACCTGATCTAATTTTGCTGTTTGATATGCCATTCTACCTAACATGAATGTCCACTCTCCATCAATAAGTCATGTCCATCTTCTTATATGCAATATGTTATGATTCCCTTATCAGATGGGCGTTTGTATTCATCAAGATAAAGTTACATGTCTCTCAACGGAGCTTCATAATTTGACTATTTTCCAATACTAACTATTGCTACACTCAGACATCCTTTATAAAAATGTAGTCTTATCATTTAAATGTATTAATTCTCAATTCTCTCATTTAATTCCACTCAAAGATTTTGAACTGTTAGGTGAATGAAGTGGAAATGCCTTCCTATCCATCTATCTAATATGGCCTTGCTATCCTCTTCTGCCCAAACTTTGATCTGAAGTCGGCCATCACAGTTAACAAAGCAGTTTAGAAAAACAGGCAGTGGGTGTCCTTGGATTTTACCTGATAGTTTAAGTTGGTCTGAGTCTGTTTGTTCTGGGGGGCCTGACCTATTTGTAGTGACAGAGCTGAGATTTTCCATGTGAGGATTCATCTTCTTTTCCACTATCTCATCATTCACAAACACAGGCAAAGCAAACTCTGTCCATGTGTCCAAGAAGGTCAATGATCATCACGTTTGTTAATAAACAGCAATGAAAAGACTGAGTACATTTCCCTCAATGACAGGCATTCACAGGTGACATTGGTTCAAATTGGTCTCCTCTTACTTTTACCATAATTGTTAATCCCCAATGAAAAGATCTTCAGCCAATTTAGCATCCTTACCCACACCCCTGTACCATATCGGTTTAATCCAATCCCTCTCCTTCTGCAGCATATCTCTCATCCACAAACGGAAGCTACATGTGCTGTTTTCATTTGCTTTTTACTTTGTTATCTCAAAATGTAATTTGAGCACAGACTCAATTGTGGCAAGAAATACTTTCATCTCTATTAGAAAAGGATCAATGAAGTGTTCCTCTCCACAATAGGGCAGTCGAAGACTGCATTGGCTTCCTATATGGAATAGACAACACCATTGGAGGTTTCCATTTCTTGGTTCTGTCCCAGTCTACCAAAATTGTTGTGATTGAAGTCTTCAATCAGCAGGAAAAAAAACATTTAGCAGCATCCTCATGATCACTGCTGAGCTCTTCCTCTGTTTAAGAATAACTTTTGTCATTCTCTTGCTCTCCATCCTCACTAACCTGAGCTGTATAAAGACTGATATGACCACAAAGTCATTTCTACAATTATTTCATTCCCCACTACCTCAATATATCTATCTTTTAAATTTGCCATTTCCAGGCCATCATGACATATCAAATCAAACAAGGCTGGAATTTTCTCCTGGGAGTGGGTCAGGGATCAATGGCGAGAGATACATTAATCATTTATCATCAACAGCTTCTCCAATGTTGAGTCAGAGATGTCAAAAGAAATAGGCCTTATTTCGATTTATCCAAACTCATATCACTTTTTGCTGATTCTGCTTCAGAGCCTCAGTCAATTTTCATAAATTCTACCCACCAAGTCATGATTTTTTTTTAAAACAGACCCAAAATCTCTCTTTTCCATAAAAGCCGTTTAATGCCTCTGCAACAGTCCATAAAGCTGCGTGGCAACAAAGGCTTCAAATAGCATTGTGAAGTTTGTGGATGACACAGCAGTTGTAGGGTTGATCTCCCTCTGCCCTGAGACGGCCTACAGGGAGGAGGTTACTGCCCTGGAAAAATGATGTCAGGACAACCACCTCTCACTGAACATCTCCAAGACCAAGGAGATAATTGTGGATTTCAGGAGAGGGGGGCATACACACCTCCCAGTCACTATCAATGGCACAGTAGTGTAGAGAGCGGACAATTTCAAATATCGGGGAATTAACATCCATAAAGACCTGACATGGGCTAGCCACACCATCTCTGTTGTTAAAAAGGTACATCCAGCACATCACTGGATGTGAGCTACCCAGTCTGCAGGAGCTGTATCTCAGGAAGTCCTTATGGGCCATCAAGGATTCTACACACCCACTCACACTCTTCAATACACCAATCCCCAGTCCAGTCCTCGGGTACCACCAGTGCTTCTGGCTTTCTATTTAGCCAAGTAGTTATTCACCTGTTGTTCCAGTTATTACAGCATCCAACCATGGAGGTTTAGAACTACAACAACCAGTGAATATAATGTACTACCTAGCAGAATAGAAACCAGCAGCGAATGGGCAGTTTTTTTCAATTACATTACATCACATTTTCCTTCAAAGTGGATCCATTTTATCACGGGCACAGGATGCAAATCGGCCTTTGACCTACTATGACTACCCTGGTATACTAAAACCTGTAATTTACTTTGGGAGGTACCATTAATCTACGTTTCAGACTTGAAACACCATATGGTAATGATTAGGAGCTTATTTTGTTCCTAAGGTAACTGGTCTTTGGTTTCATGGAATACACTTTAGTTAAGACAGGGTGGCACAACATTTAATACTAATGTCTCACAGCAAGAAGGTCCCTGGTTAAATTCCCATCCCAGGTCCTTTCTGTGTGTAATTTGCATGTTCTCTCCGTGTCTGTGTGGGTTAACTCCCAGCATCAAAAGGCATCCATGTTATGATCAATACTGTGGCCTTGGCCAGGGAAACAGAACTTGAGTTGTTCCCTCGGTGCTGCAGCTGCACATTGCCCCATACAATAAGATGGAATGTATTGCATGTATGTACAATGACAAATAAATAAAGCTTCTCAGACTTTGGGAGTCTGAGTCAATCTCAGTTAATTTACCCACTCGACCCCCTTCCCCTCTCCATTGGCTACCCGAGGACCGCATGAGAACCATTGCTTAGATAGAAAAGTAAGGGAAACCTGGGCAAACCTTGACGGCGAAGATTCCCCACTGAATGAGACATACCTATATTGTACAGTATATTATAACAGTGTGTTTTATGCTTGGGTCTCACAGGTCTACCGTGGACAATAACCTGTATTATAATCCATCAATTCTAACCTGTATTTGTTGCCCACGCCCACTGACAAACTTGATGCGACTAGTTTTACAAATCTCCGCCTACCATCTAGAACCAGCTCCCACCGATTGGTCAAAAGCCTAACGTATTAACCAAAGCTGCTAAACCATTGGTTCTGACGCTTGTCAATCCCAGGTACGACTGAGTGCAGTTGAACGAGGCCACGTAGACGGTGTTGTAAACTTATTTGGTGTTTCTTATCCAAAATTGATCCCATCGGATAATAAATCAGCAAACAGGCGCTTAAAGACACCCGTAAGTCAGCTTTTATGTCTCTCAAATCCACCCGTTGTGGTGGAAACATTGTCTCCGCCTCGCAACCAGGAAGTACACCGCATTAGTTATATGACAACCTTGTCCTGTCGTGTTCACTTTAAGAACATTACGCGGAAGCTGTCTACATTCGTGAAACTCGGTTTTCAACTTTCGATTACTGTTGACATCTTTTATTGTGAACTACTGTACATGATGTTTTTATTTGCTGTCCACTCGCAGGGAGAATGAGTGTTGGTTTCATAGGAGCGGGTCAGCTGGCCCACGCTTTGGTGAGAGGGTTCACGGCTGCAGGTCAGTATTCAGTGATGTGAGCACATGTCTGCGTATAGTTGTGCTTTAAGTTATTTCAATCACTCGTTGACCAATCCCTTTACACCCCCCCCCGAAGGTGTGATTGCCACCCAAAGAATCACAGCTAGTTCCCCAGACACAGACCTCCCCACAGTGGCGGCACTGAGGGTGGGTAGACAATTAAGGAAAAGTGTCAAAGGTATTTTACTGATGACCTTTCCATTCATTTATTTAATGATTTGGGTTTCTTTTACATATGATTTGTACTGCTTGGACAACAATATAAGGAACAAACTGCCTTGCTTTGCACTAGCATGAGAAGTATTACATCATCTTCCATTTGGCTTGTTGAGATACTGAGGGAAGTAACAAGCCGATAATGTCATCTATGCAGAAACTCGGTGTGAATCTCACCACAAGCAACAAAGAAACAGTGAGCAAGAGTGATGTTCTCTTCTTGGCTGTCAAGCCGCACATCATTCCTTTTGTCCTGGATGAGATTGGACCAGACATTGAAGATCGTCACCTTATAGTTTCCTGTGCTGCAGGTGTGACCATCAGCTCCATAGAAAAGGCATGTCTCATGACAGCTCTGTCCTACCATATTCTAGATTTACCAGTACTGTATAGATGCATGATGAAATTGAAGCGTCCGATTGGGACATAAAATGTTACTGTGAGGTTTCTGCTGCATTTCCGTGGGCTTACCCCAGCCACCCCTCAGGCAGAACAGTCACAGGCTTTAACATGCCACAGCCGTCTACTGTTACCGCTCAAATCACCTCAGACTGAGACCTTTCATAAGAAGATGGCTACCGTCTCGGCAAATGTTTTTTGGCTTGGTGAAGAAATTAATTATCCCAGTTGTCAGATCATGTTATCTAAAGCAACAACATGAATGAATGCAAATAAACATACTTGTTCCCCCAACTTTTAATTTCAATGCTTTTGCTGAAAATAATGTATAATTCCCTCCAGAAGTTGCAACAGTACCGCACCACTCCAAAGGTGATGCGTTGCATGACCAATACGCCGGTGGTTGTGCGGGAGGGAGCCACGGTGTACGCCACTGGGACCCACGCTGATGTGGAGGATGGAAAACTCCTGGAGCAGTTAATGGCCAGTGTGGGCTATTGTACTGAGGTAGAGGAGGACTTGATCGATGCTGTCACTGGACTCAGTGGTAGTGGCCCAGCTTACGTGAGTCAAATTCAGTGATAGCCAATGTGTTTTACAAATCTGCTCTTAATTTTCTGGCAGATGACTCCTCTGATGTGTTTCGTATCATCTGCCGCCCCGAGAGCTGTTACTAAATTCACTGGTTGTTTGTATTTATGTGGCACTTTGGTTCCTGTAGGCATTCACAGCTGTTGATGCTCTCGCTGATGGTGGGGTGAAAATGGGCCTTCCTAGGAGACTGGCTGTGAGGCTTGGAGCTCAGGCGTTGCTGGTACTATTTTCATCTTTAACATTTTTGTTTATTTTACTTCATGACGTGCGTCTTTCAGTGCTGGCCTGACATGACTCTTCCATTCACTTGTTTCCTAAGGGAGCAGCTCGAATGCTGCTGGACTCGGAACAACACCCCGGTCAGCTGAAAGACAATGTTTGTTCGCCAGGGGGCGCCACTATCCATGCCCTGCATGTCATGGAGAGCGGTGGCTTCCGCAGCCTCCTCATCAATGCTGTAGAGGCATCTTGTATTAGGACGAGGTGGGCTAATCATGTTTATGCTGTTGTGCACTCCTACATATGTCTAACAATCAGACCACCGAGGAAGATATATGCCCATAATTTCACACTGATGGATTTGGATAGTGGTAAATTGGCCATTTGGTGGCAAATCGTTTATACCATTAAAACAATTGCACACTCTTTCAACAGGGAACTGCAGTCTTTGGCTGACCAAGAGAAGATTTCCCCAGCTGCCATTAAGAAGACAACTCTGGACAAAGTGCTCCAACAGCCAGGAGTGACAGCAACAAGTGTGGGAGGCAGATCAGGAGGGATCAGTCTTTTCAACAATAGCAACCCCAAGATCAAGAAGAACTGAGTTTACCCCTCACAGTTTTAGAAGTGAGGTCAAAGCTGTCAAATTGTCTCAGTGAAAAAAGCTGATTTTGAGGCTATGAACCACAAAATTAATTGTAAAGTGCTTTGAGTGGTCATAGAATAGATATAGATGAGAACAAGTCCATTTACCATGTAAACAGAAATTAACTTGGTGGTTAGTTATTTGTTAAGATTCCAATTCCAAGATGTTGTTGTTCCCTTCACTTTAATGGGGTTTGGGCTTTATTAGGCTGGTCGGCCCGTTGTGTCTTTTTACTATGTTCCTGATTGCTTTTATTACATCTTTAGAGTATTTATTCAAAGCAACCAGATTGTCCAAATTAGACACAATAAACTCCACATTTTGGACTCTGGTGCTAGTATTACAGTCCAGAATTATACTTTAGTTCAATCTCAGATATTTAAATCCCTAATACTTTGTATCTCACATTTTCAAAGAAAACATGAGTTTATTGTTCAATGGTGAAAAAACATCTCTTTACCACATATTTTATAATTAGATTTGGCAAACTATGGACTTTTGTTTCCCATGTACATGGATCTGTGCATGGCCAGATCCAGTAAACTCACGGGTAAAAAATCCCACCATCCTGAAGTTGCACGGTAACGGCGAGTAATAAACTGTTCGCCACTGGTTTAACGTCCTCAGAAGATGATTCCTTCTCCCTTTCTCTCCATCTTACTTGCGAGAAGGGCAGAAAAAGAGAAAATCCTTCATGAATGAAGACACGTGACCAAACATCATGACGTCTGGCTTTGATACAAGAGAAAGGAATCAACAAGGAGAACACGAGTGGCTGCTGCGCTGCATGCTTTTCTGTCACACACAAGAAATATCACGTTGCTTTCAGTGCCCGGCTCGCCCTGCGACTAACCGGAAGGGTGCACGGAAACGGAACCACAACCGAACACCTTCGCTTTTCCTTCGCCAAGGCAGGTGAGCCGATCTCCAAATCACTTGGCATTTGTGTGTTGTTATGCTGAGTGTGCACGCCTATACTCCGCCACTGTCACCGTTGGCGGCGTTGAGCTAACGCGACGCTAGCTTCCCATGGTCTCCCTTTGCTGGCAGGAGGGGAGGAGGAGGGGGGGCAGCTAATCTCCCTTTTGTGTGCACTTTAAGAAAAAAAAATGTCTCGAAAATCTGGTAGATTGGGCGATGCACGACGGCGTGCCCTCTTGTGTGTCCGAGCGGCTGATTCCTGTCAAGTGTTGCCCGCTGGACGCCACGACGGAGTGAGGTTATGTGTCAAGACACTTGAACGCGGGGATTTCCTTGCCCGCTTGTTTTCTTAGGTGGGAGTTAATTGGTGGATTTTTGGCAACAGATCGGTGTTGTGTGCCTTTTGTGGCGATAGGTCCGGGGGAGCTGGTTAACGCGGCGTGTCGCTAGGCTGCCATCGGGATAAGGATTTGATAATGAAGCATCTTGGGTCTATTGGGCTTATCGGCGGTTTGTCAACTCATGCACTTCTCAGAGCTGCGAGCCGTGCAAACCTGCTGCTTCATCACCTCGCTGGGTGCGTGTGTGTGTGTGTGTGTGTGTGCGTTTATGCGTGTGTGTGTTTTAAAAGAGCACGCGCAAACCGAAGCAGCGGTTTAGCGAGATCAGGTCTGTTGGATGACATTTATTAAGTATAACATGGGATCGGTCAAAGAAGCCCCCCCAAAACCAATAAAACGACAGCCGTTCAGCGCGGTGCAGCTTCGTGTGCGTGTGCATGGGCTTTCCTTGTTTGAGGGAATTCTTCGAAAACCCGCCGTTATTTGACAGCAGCGTTGAATTGGCTCACCTGAAGTGAGAATTCATTTAGCCGCTGGTTTAAATCCCAACAATGGCAATGCCTTATCCACACCGCCGTCCCGTTAGCTGTGACACCACGCTGCTGGTGCGTTACTGACACCGGTTCATCCCGATGGCGTTTAAGTCTCGTCGCAGCTGGGCTGACATGTATATATCTGTCTGTACGTCCTTATCATGCTGAATCATCACAACGATAGACGTTTGAGAACCCACCCTGAAACATGGCACCACCGGACAAAGGTCTGCTTATCACCGAGCGGTCGCCGTCGAGGGAGGACGGATCGAAACGCTGTTGATTTACGGTCCAACTCGGCCGTCAAGTCACGGCCATCATGCGTCCATCAGCCACCTCATCAACATTCAGCTGATAATGTGCGTTTCATTGCAGCGCTGTACATAATGTACATCAGTGAACACACGGGAGGACGTGAGGACTCGGGGCTTACAGTTGAGTCCAATCCAAATTATGAAGATGGGGGGGGTACAATAAGCAATGTATTGCCACGTTGTTGTAACGGAGCGCCAAAAGAAAAAAGAATGGAATTTAATGGTGTCGTGTGATGTGCGAGAAGTTGAAAAGCACCACATCCTTGCAACTACAGCTGTATTTATTTGGTGCAAAAAGACTGTTTAGGAGGGAGGCGTTACAGCGGTGGATGAGTGCTGCTTCTGTCTTTTGTGACTGGATATGGAGCCAAGCACCAGCTTGGCTGTGGCATCATTCACCACCATACGCTAGCTTCCCTCTTCCCTCGCCATCTAGAGGCGCGCCGGGATTGTCTCGCCTGTCAGAATGCAAAGCTTGTGGAGGGCAGGTTAATGAATTATCCATGGAGAATCTGCAGCACAAAAGTCACCTTGGAAACTGTTGAGCGTGTGGGCAAGGGGTAAACAGACAGAAGTTGCCTGTTCTTGCTCAGATATTCAACTTGTTTCATCATCTCTGTTCAAGCGAGCAGGGGCATTGAAGTGTGTTTAGCAGACAGGCAGTCCAGCTCCACATCAGAAACCCTGCCTTGCAATAATGTGTAATGCCAGTCTCTGCCTTCCCCCTGCAGGTAACGAGAACAGATGAGGGGCCTGTGTAGCAGCGCGGTGGGGGTAGGGAAGGAGGGGGGACATTTTTTTGTGGGGATGTAGGCAGGGAGTATAGGAGATCAGCTCTGAGATTTATGTCCACTCGCATTGAGCTAGCCAAGATAAAATGAGGCTGATGCTGTAGAGGTGAACGTAACGCACGACTAGCACCCGGTGGCAATGCAGGGAAGGGTGGAGGAGAGATGTGCGAGGGTGATGAAACAAAGGCAAGATGCTACTGCACGTACAGAGCACCCAGTTACACCTTTGTATGGCCACAGCCGCTCATTTGAAGTAGTAGGAGACGCATGTGACACATATAAAGGACACGCATGTATGGTGTTTGTCTGCAAAAGTGCTGGTTAAGCTGCATGGGGGGAATGGGAAAGCTTGGAGGGTAGGGGGAGAAAGATCAATATGGTTTTTTTTTCCTTTTTTGCCTCAGTGGAGGAGGTACGGTGGTGATGAAACCCCTTGCAAGGGTAGTGGAGATTATGATTGCTTAGCATTGCGATATGTCCGTTTCACTTCTCAGAGTAATACTCTAATCAAGACAGAGTAGCAAGGGTGCCCGTTGACTTTCTGGATCTTGAACAAGGTCCAATGTGTTCATTATTGGTCTCATGTGTTCACAATTTATACTGCTCTACATCTGGAAAAGTGAATCTTGTGTCGCTGCTTTTCCATGTAATTCACATACTACCATGATCAAGCACTACAATCTCTTGTTTGTAAGTAAACAAAAACAGCAGGCTAAAGACGAATCGATGAAATAATCAACATGGAACATTCAAAAATATTTCTATGTAGATTTCTGGGATCACTTCTGTTTGCTGACTTGCAGTGCATGCACGTTAACTGAGCTGCATTTGAAGCGATTTAAAAGGCAAAATTGTGACCATGTTCACGTTCCTTTTTCTTGTATAAAGCCAACTTTCATCCAAGAAATTGAAATATGAGTGAAAACATAGTCTATGGCCTATAATGAGATCCTGCACACACGGGCAGTTATCCTGCCTGTGTTACGGCCTCACAATGTTTCTTGATAAAATGGAAGGTGTCCATTGGCAAAGTCATCTTCAAGGACTTAAGGGTTTCCAAAAAACTGGCAAGGGCGATTGAATTATGCCTGCATTCATTTTTTCTGCAGAGCAGCTTGCAACGGTGAACAGTTAAGAGAACAGTATGTTGCTGAATGACACTTATAGAATCTGAAGTCCTATTTGATCAGCAAATGAGCTTTGCACAAAATAGATTTTGACTGTTATTTTCACAATCACAAAAAATGAATCTGTTCAACTAGAAATGTTTAGCGTGAGAAACAGTTCAGCATTCATCTAAGTGACTTCTTCAGTCTGAACTGACTGTAGGTTTCCCCACCCTGACAAATGGCGCCACAGTCACCCAAAAACCAAAAGCAACAATCGGTTTCATATACAAATTTGCATTTACCATAAAGTAGTGCTACAATGACCATGTGTAGTTTCACTAAGGATTGGGTAATAGTTGCCATCACTGCATCGAAAGATGGTGATGGATTTACTTCCACTTTTATATAGATGGCCTCTTTGACTCCTTATTCAGACCAGCGTTCCTCCCTATCAAGGATGTGTAGATCCTCACCCTTGAAATAGTGGCCATTGGCTTGTAGTATAGTGCAGAACTGTGGAGTTAATGGTACGTGACGCGTGTCCGTGCCTGGCCGATGGTTCGCATCACGTGTGCTAATTATAGCTTAATCGGAATGTCATATCAGCATTGTAGGCCAATGCCGACATTTCATTTTAAAGGATTTACCAGCCAATACCAATAATGTGACAATATCATTATACATCTCAATTAAAAGTAAAGTTGAACCCACACAGTGTGGGGGTAACGTTGGAAAATGTCCACAATGGAAGACATGATGTACAGCTGCTGGTGGTCATACTGCTTAATGTGCATGGTGACTTTTATCATCATGCTACCCTATTGCACCTTGCTAGGTATCTATGGGTCTGCAACTTATTAGCCACCTTATTTGTTTATTTTTTCATTTAGGCTGTGACAATCTTTGAGGTCATAGTACACTGAGTAAATCTGAGCCCTAGTACAAAATAAGAGAAAGTGAGTGGTAGCTGTGGCTCACACTAAAGCGCTGCACCGACTGCAGTGTTTCTCTGAGTGAAGGTAGGCTCAGGCAATTCTCCTTCCCAGTGCGGCTGATAATGATCAGTAGTATAGCTGATGCTGGTCATCTTTTTTTCACTGCTGCTCAAGGGATCACATTTTGACATCCTCTGCCACAATAAATTGATATGAGGCGTTTGGTATTCCTGCTATTTATAGAACTCACTTCCTAGTCTCTCTCGGGCAAAAAAACTTTACTAACTGGCCACATTTGAATGGAAATCTTGCATCAAGATTGCAGATTTTGTTTGGGAACTGCTAGCAGCAAAATTGCATTCACATCATATCTATGTTTGCAGCTCTAATTAATTTGATTTGAATTCAGAAAGGGAAATTTCAATTAATCAGATCTCTAAAATCAGTGCAGTAAAATGGCATAAAGGCACACTGCTTTTAGATACATAATAAAGGTGCACTCTCAGAGCTGTAGTAGAAGTGAAGATCATTGGATTTCAGAAGAGAGTGCATTTTCATACATGGAACAGCTCCAGTTTAGCCTATGTGTTTAGTAGGCGATGTTGTGGCTCTTTGGTCAATACAATTCCCACTAATGCATGCACCCAGTGAAGTAGAGCTCATGGATATGTTGCCAGTGAGTGGGTTGCCTGCAACCCTTGCTTCCTCTGCCAGTGCTAGGCTGATGTTTCAACAGCTTTTTTATTTCCTTTTAATCAAGTCCTTCAGCCAGATACTGTGGAAGACCAATGAGGTCTCCTCTCTCATCTCAGTTCCTCTGTCAACACAACAGCAGAGAGAGTAAACAACATTTACAGAGGTTGGAAATAGCTTGGGAGATGAAGTATTGGTAAATCCAAATTAATTCAAAGAGATACTTTTGTAAACGGTATTCATTTTTATTTTGGCTGAAAAACAATTCACCTACCATGGATAAGGATGAAAGCAGGGACTAATGAATAAGATGATCAAGATATTTTGAATTTAAACCGTAAACCAGGCTCTGCCGTAAAGACTCGCGGAGCCAAGATCTAATCACAGCACATAATGTGATTTATTATTTCTTAATTTTGCATTGAATTTGCTCTCAAGAGTATAAATCTATGCAGAATAATGCACACATTGCTCTACTGTCATTAGCTGTTTGATATACATATTAGATGTTATTCTTGCTTCATAATGTTATGAAATGGTTTGCACTTTTTTGGCCTCTCTTTTCTAGTTATCTTGTCTCATAAAGGGCTCTCAATAATAATTTAAAAAAGAATACCAACTAGAATATTAACATTCCTGATTATAGTATTCTGGTAAAAGTCTTTTAATGGAACAAAAATGGTGATGGCTTAGTAAAGCTGTTCCCCACACAGCATCTGGATTCAGTGCCTAGTGGTAACACATGATGAAGTATCTTTTCATGTTATATTAAACCACTACCTGCCTCCAGGATACCAAACGATCAGTTTGAGTAAACGGACTAAAAAGAAACAAGCCAATGACCAAACCGAGAAAACGATAAAAGGTCGTTATCAATGTAGCTTTTCACACGGAAGCCCTAAATTGTCAAATACATTTCGGTTTCAGCTTGGCCAACACCAGGAAGGGAGCTAAAATATTCTGTAATCCCCATTAAAGAGTACCTTTCAAGCCTTCCCTGTTTCCTTGAGTGTAATTCTTTTAAAATTTTCTATTCCACAGAAGCTTTTGTCAACAATTTTTCCCTTCAGGGAACACATGAAGTACATCAAATTGAATACAAATATATAATCTTGCATAACGCCTTTACCAAGCTCTGTCATAACCAGGCTTCATACAATGTATGAGAGGGTTAACTAAATTCAAGTCCGGAAGTCTCATTCTAGGCTTGGGCTTAAATAAAGTTTGGGCCTTTCATTTGTTTCCCCTGGTAGAGCGTGCACTTTAGGAACTGACGACACATGTGCTGCAAGTTCGAACCCACCTTTGGGTGTCAGGAAGGGGATCCGGCCTTAATACCACATGCTCTATCTAAGTCCATGTAAATTTCAACAATATCGAGACTAATCCTAACTTAACAATTGACCTCCAATTCTAGATAGGCCGAAACACTTGGCCCAAAAAAACAACAAACCTCCACCGTGGAGGGGATGTTGTTCCAAGTGGAATCTAGAACATTTTTCAAGGTTTGGCTTTTTGAAAAGATTTTTATTTCCCTTCCAAATTGATTTCCCTGGTTTTTAAGTCTGAATCTATTGAGTCCAAAACTTTGTATCCACTCCTATTATTGATACCAGCACCAGGTGGAGCTGAGGATGCTTCCCTGTAACAGCCACATAAGGCTTATGTATGCTTCCTTTACATACAAAATTACTGTAGCGATCCTGAGGGAAAAGTGGTAGCGTTTGTCAAACTGATTGTTTTAAGGGTGGGACTAGTGTCTCGCAATGTTGGTGGCTCCAGCATAAGCATTGTTGTACCTTTTAGCTTTAGGTGCCATACTGTAGCCATATTCACCATGTCCTAGAGTTAATTTCATAGATGATAAAACAGAACAGCTCTCGTACCCTGGCAAGTTCATTTCAACACGTTAATTTCAAACGATGTCACTGTCCACACACTTCCAGTTCCGCCATTTTCTAAATGTCCTCGTTGTGTCTCACGTGAACTGTTGACTCTACTGCTCCCCCGATTTCCGGTGGTACTGCTCTGTTTTGTCTGTATCCACAAGCTTTCAGAAAACGTACTCAAATCTAGAAGTGGACGATATTGGAAAATCTGGGATCAATACCAAGCAATACAGGGACATAATTGGCGATATCAAGATGGGTACTGGTAGTTTGTACGATTAAAAAGTGGCTTATGTAATTTCATGTAAGGGAGAGATGTATCATGAGGTGAATCCATCATCAAAAGGTTTAGTATAAATACTTTTTCATGGCCACTAAATTATTTGGTTAAGAATTATTGTTGGGTGAGAGGGAGAATTTCTTTCTGCTTTGATTCGCAACCGAAGGATGTATCCAGCAAGCAAAACCTGGTCCCTAACCCTAACCCTCATTTACGTAGCACTTTGGCGAATGAAGCCAGACTGCGTGCATTAAGATGTGTTTATGACAACGGAATGTTATTTCCATAGCTCAGAAAGTAGGGCAGTCATCTAGTAATCTGAAGATTGGTGGTTTGATCCCTGGCCTCTGTCAAGGTGTACTTGAACAAGACACTGAACCACTAACTCTACAAGTCCTGAGATGGTATGGTAACCCGTCCAGAGTGTTTCCCCGCCTTTTGCCAAGTAGCGCTGGGATAGGCTCCAGCATAAGTCCACAACCCAATTCAGATAAGTGGTTGATGATGGATGGATAGATGAAAGTCAATCCTAATAAACAAAACGTAGTATCTGCAATATCAATATTTTGTGGATAAATCTACCTTACATAAATACTAATAAAATGTACACACAGTACGAACAAAAGGCTCCATTCATATAAGTATTTAATGTTGAGAATAGATGAGGGCTCACCTCTCCCATGTAATGGACTGAAATAATCACCTAAGCATCTCTAATTCCAAGAACCAGTAGTCCTTATCTAAGGGAGGTAGACATGCACATGGCTTCTCCTCAGGGGTGGGGGTTCACCATCAGTCTTAACTTGTAATGGCCACAGGTCTTGGCTGAGTGTTTCCCCACCACTAGGCGCATCACACTTGCGTTTTGAAAGCTGCTGAATGATTTCCCCTCTCCCTCTTTTTGTCACTCTTATTTCACGCTCTGAATACTTAGTAGTTAATAGCGTCCCTCATCTCACACCACACACACATACACACACATACACACACACTGCTTTGTCTATCTCTACCTTGTGTTTGGGGAAGGCACAGCCCACACGGTGCTTTCGCTGTACACAAGTTTACACAAGCCCTCGGGTAAGTTCTTCTGAGCTATCAGAGAAATCTGACTTTTAATTTGCAGTTAAATGTCGGCTGACATATGCAGCTTGCTTGATAATTGACTTCACTCAGCTGAAGGGAGGGATGATTAGATCTGAATATCTAAGCGAATCCTTTCAATGCAGGATGTGGAGGGAAGGAGTCCAACTAGAGCCTCCTGTCAGCTATGAACTCTTAAAAGTGGTTATCACAGCTGTAAGTGTGTGTGTATGTTGTGTACGTGGGATTGAGAGGGCACAGTTGGCTCTGTTTGGCATTTCTAACCTATGAGCATGAGTGGACAGCTTAACAGGTGAAGGTTTTAAGTTTCTACTAATGAGCCATAGACCGCTAAAGCTGAGCTGGAGCTTTCCCTGTAAAATAATATTCCACACATACATAATATCAGTTACGCAGGTGTAGAACATGTTGTTTGATTGCAACCTAACCTGTTTGACCCCAACCCTATGTTGATGAAAGTTATTACCTTATTCAGAAAAATCTTTTAAGTAGTGAGAAGGCTGCATTGTTTCAGAAGAGTAACCGAGTATGCACACATCCAGAAAATAGTAAGGAGCAAGGGAAAAATAACACAACTAGAATGAAGGAGTAAATCCCACACGCTAAGTTACTCCCCGAAGCTATTTTATTCAGCAATGTCTCATTCGGTTAGATCTTGCTCAGGCCTGAGAGTGCATTGTTTATAAAAGGAAGCATCAGAGTTTACATCTGGATTTCCACCCAGCAACTTGGAGGAGGCTCCCAACCCTTTGATTGACAGCTTTAGCTGCAAGCACTCCTGGCAACAATACCAGCTCTGGCTACCTCATCCATCCCTCCATCAATTAGCCTGTGTTAGCTGTCATAATTTTACTAAAGTATTTGTATATTCATTTGTAGTCATAAGACCAAAAAAAATCATTACTAACTGTCCACTATAGCATACAGTAGTGGGCTGTATGCTGTTAGTACAGTTAGGATACATAAGCTCCTATAATGCAGTTAGTCATCCTTTACATAAATAAACATATACCATTAGGAAAGTGGTGGGATAGCTCAATGGGTATGATGGTTGTCCGGTAAGATTGGTGGGTTGATCCTTGGCTCCTGTAGAAAGCGTGTTGAAGTTTCCTTGAGAAAGAACCACAGTGGCTCAGCAGGTAGCGCGCACACCTGGGAGTCAGGCATTGCGGGTTCATATCCTGCTGCCTGGCTTGTTAAATCTAAGGCATTCATTGTAAAATGCTTTGAGTGGGGACTAGACTAGAAAAGTGTTATTTAAGAATAAGTCCATTTACCGTGAACTCCTAACTGCTCAAGCCCCGAGATGGAATGGCAACCTGACAAGGGTTTTTCTCCGGCTTTTGCCCAATGAGCGCTGGGATAGGGTACAGCATGACTCTGCAACTTGACATCAGATAAGCAGTTGACTATAGATGGATGGATGGATATACCATTAGGAAGCCAATGTATCAGTCCAAAAGAATGGATCCCCACATTTGTGTCCATTCTCCAATTTAAATGTTCCTCCAAAGATTAAAGATGTCTCCTCTCCTATATTTTTTTCAGTCTCCTTTTATCTGCAACTATTCTTCACCCAACATGATAGTCAGGTTTTTTCTTCTTCTTTTTGCTCTAAGAAACTTAACCATCTTCATTTGATGCCTAGAACTGTTGCACTGAGAGGAAATAAAACCAAGGTGCTTGGGCCCTATCCCTCCATATGTGGTGTGCACATGCTTTAAAGTCATACATCACTGTGTGTGCGCACGTGTGTGCGTAGACACACACACACACACACACACAGACACACACACACACACACAATCATCAGCTTGTCAACTGATGATTACTACTATAATATGCCCATAAAGGAAGCAATCGTCCACCCTCCATCTTGAAGAATATTCCAGAGAGGATCACTTTAAGACTCTCAAACTTTTCATCAAGCAAATCTGTCTTCAATGAAGAAGTATCCCCTTTACCAAGAAGCCTTACAAAGGAGCAGCTACTATTTCAAGCTTAAATATGATCCACCGCTAAATGCTTATGGCCTGCAAAACGATAAACATAACAGAAAACCAAATATTACCTGGTACAATCCGCCCTTTAGTGGCAACGTGGCCATGAACATTGTAAAGGTGTTTATTGAACTTTTAGATAAATGTTTTACCCTGGAACACTGCTCTAGGAAAATTCTCAACAGAAATGCCGTCAAGATTAGCTACACCTGTTTGCCAAATATCCACAAATCAATATCATCCCATAACACATAACACAACCATCATTAAATCACAGACTTCAACACAGCCAAGTATTCTCCGCTACAACTCCTTTATGAATGAATGGTGCCCCCTTGAAGGAATATGCCAAACAGAAGGGACTATCCGCCAAGCAACATTAGGAAGAAAAGGTAATCCTTAAAAAGAAATGCACCTTGGGGTAACACGGGGCCCATTTAAAACTAGGTCCAATGAACATACATGTAGTTTTAGACAATCATTTAAAAAAATGTAACATCTTTAAGTTGTTATATTTGGTCTTTGGTGGAAAAAACATTGATTATTCAACCACCTGAATAATTTCATAAAGCGCAATTTCATATATGTTGTCCAGCCGGAATCTGTACCATTCTAGGCTTTTAGCCCTAATTAATAGTAAGGACTTCAGATCTTGTGTGTCCTTTTGTTGCTCTCTCAGATCTTCTACAGGCCCTGACTGATCTGAGCAAAGGAAATAAACTGTAACCAAAAAGATGGCCAAAGGGAAAAATAAACACCCCTGGGAGTTTCTGCTTTTTCTGGAGACAAATATTTGTTTGGGAAAAGATAAACTGGGCAGTTTGTTTCACTGAGTTGAATTGCAATCATACTGTGCTTGTCTGCCTTCTCAAAACTGCCTTTCATCAGCATGCACCTCCATTGCTTAGTTTATCCACTTCATTAGGAACCTGCCGAAGCCAAGTGCTAGTCTACTTCCTTTCAGGTATTGGCATTGACGAGTTAAATTTGAGTGTATTCACATGTACCGGTGCGGTCTTACTTGTGTGTGCGTGTGTGTGTGAGACTTCATGTGCCTTCGGCTGCTGGTTATGCTACGCACGGTCCAGTCTCATGTCTCTGTAAAGCCTGTGCTACTGATAGTCCTCCCTTGCCGTGTTTAGTATTCAGACAGCAGGCGCTGCTGTAATATGGATTGCGATTGCGAGGCGGGTTGCTAGGGGTTTTGTTTGCTCTTATGGCCCTGATAATCTTGTTACACCACTGTCAAGTGGAGCCAGCTCTCCAGTCCTCAACCCCCCCTCATTGCCAACAACATGCCACCACCAGCATTAGCAGCAGCCCCCACCCCAATCCAGCCAGCCTTCCGCCATTTTAAGATGGCTATTGATGGAGGTGCCTTAGATATTCTCCTTGAAATATTACCTCCCAAGCATCTTTTATTCACCCTCCAGCCCCCCACCTGCCTTCAGGTACCTCCTACCCCCTCCTTGGGTTGGGAATAGTGGGGATAAATATTCATCAGGGGACACAATGTGCAGATGCTTTAGGGGAGCCACAGCTCCCACTCAACAAAGAGTCCCCTGGCTAATGGTGTCCATCCTTGCCTAGCCCCCCCCGGGGAGAGTCTACAGTGGGGGATCAGGTCATTAAGAACTGATAACAGGCTCAAAGCCAGACCTAGATGTCTCATCAGCATTCATCTTACTACATCGAAGTTAAACCCCCCCCGGTTGCTTTAATCTCACCTGGGATGATCCCATCTAGACAAGTTACTCTCACTGGATTTGTATACAGGGGACAGCCATTGAAGTTTGATTGTTCTCATGGTGTCAGTTCATCTTGACAACTTCTTAATTGGCACCTTGGTCTCGGTCCTTGCTGAGATCAGGGCTTTTTTCCCCTCTCCGTTTCTCAGACCTGTTCTTCTCAAGCTCCTCTAAATGTGTTGAGAGTGCATTTTTCACAAGGCTGTTCTCCCTCCCTCTGTCGCTCTCTCTTTGGGTGACCACACTCAGCGTTTTCTATTTCCTGTGGGTGTGATGTCTCTCCTACACAAGCAATCAACTCTGATATGTCAGCATTCTTCTGGGCGATTCATAAAAATTCAGCGAGTGCCTACAAAAGGTAACCGTGTCCCCACACCCACCACCACTCCAACTCTCGTGCTGGGCTCTGTCCTCTGAGCTACTGCTTTTGTCTGGCGGTTCCTTCCCTCACCCCCCACACACGTACACACACAAAGGAAGTGTAATCGTTAATAGGAGGTTATATCGTGTGTGCTGCATGAGAGGACTCTCATGTCCGCTGCACTCCACTGTGACTGTTAGAAGGGTGAACTTGTCAAATGCAAGGGCACCCTGCACTACCTATTCCAGCCTCAACCGTGCCGGGAGCTGGTAACCTGTCATTTGCTTTTTTATTTTTTTTAATCTCCCTATTTTGCCCTCAGTGAGTGATATAAAGACAAGCATCAAAGACATGCGGAGGCTTATTTCTTTCTGTTAATGAAAGTGTATGTGTGTGTCTATGTGAATTATGATGTGTCTGGTCATGGAAGGGAGCAGCTGTGCGTCGGACCTCGCCTGTGTTTTGTCGCCATGGCCTGTCATTGGTGGCTGTCTGTTGGCAGTGGCCTGGGCACCAGCTTCCCACAATGTCATTTCATGAACTGTTGGCTGCACAGGCCAGTCCTACTATGTCATCCTTATACAGCTGTGGCCCCATCCCCCCCACCAAAAAAAACTGTTATCTCTCAGCAAATCGAATAAATAATTTTTATTTATTCGGAAATAGTTTGGGCTAGGTGCAATAGAAATAATGGGCTCACTGTATATGAAATTTGAAGGCGACAAGTCTTTTTTGTTTCCTGATTTTCTATCTACAGTGGCTATTAGTGGAGTACTCTCCTGTCTATTTGTCCATTATCTGTGCATCATCAAACGCAGACCATTATCCCATTATGTTTTGCATCTGTGGTCCAAACGCTTACTGGAAATGAGTCACCACAGAGGCTGGTGCAAGGTAGGTGTTACTATCAGTGAGCTATTTCCAACCAAGTGGGACATGGGATGAATATATCACATTAGAAGATATCGTTCATAGGATGTGAAAGGCTTTTTTTAGGTGGACAGGTGCATCTGAGAAATCATGCATTCTTCACAGAGCCAGAGGACTATGTAAGAAGAAAGGCATCAAGAATGCGAGTCACAATCTGACCCCCTGTTTTTTTGCGCAGCCTGTATGATCATGTCGTATTGAGGTCATTTTTAACAAGCTTCTGTCTCTCTCTGTTTGGCGGAGGTGACCGATCCACCTGTAGCACCTCTTTGTTGCCATGGTAATGTCCTGGCAAGCCCTGTGCACTTCAGAGCTGCTACTCATCTTTTGATTTATTTATTTATATGATTTATTCTTTTTTTCCCGCCGAACCTGGCTGCGCACATCATGCCTCCACACAGGCCACGGCCATTATGACTAGCTTAGCTAATGTGTTGCCCATGTGGGTTTGAACTCACAAATGCATGCACTACACACATACAAGACCGGACAGTGTTTATTTTCAGTCTTGATGGGGGGGGGTTGCAAAACCCCACACATGTTTGTTTATGTTAGCAGAAGATGCACATGCACACATACATACACACATATACACACTGCTGGGATGTGTAAATCCGCTTACTGAGGCAATGTGTTGGCTGGGTTGGCTGTGGCGGGTGGCTGTGTTGCTGACGCAGCATTTAGTGTCTGTCGAGTAAAGCACTTAGAGCCACAACTGTTGGTGTGTGTGTGTGTGTGTGTGTTTGTGATAATGTGTGTGCACACACACACACACACACACACACACACACACACACACACACACACACACACACACACACACACACACACACACACACACACACACACACACACACACACACACACACACACACACACACACACACACAGGAAACATGGGTGCACTGACCCGTTCAATGTGCT
>OMLC01035348.1:0-12958 GCA_900302585.1 Regalecus glesne
ACACCCACTCATCTCTTTCTAGAAACCTCTGCTCCGTTAAAAGGGGGAAAAAGTCATATTGTATGCCATTCTTTCCAAAGGTACATGTTCATTGGTGGAACAAATTTCGGCTACTGGAATGGTGAGTTACCTCATGGTCTGAAAAGATTGTGTTCTTTTCCTTCACTAATTCATGGCTGGTCCTCCTGTAACCACCTTTGCCCTTCACAAGCTGGTTTTGATAGGAGTACACTAGTGTCGGATATTCTAACATCCTCTTCACTCTCTTCAGGTGCCAATTCACCCTATGGTCCACAGCCCACCAGCTATGACTACGATGCCCCTCTTACAGAGGCAGGAGACCTCACACAGAAGTACTTCGCCATTAGAGATGTCATCAAAATGGTACATAAAACAACCAGGGCAGGAAGTTTCCCCTTTTGAAACGTCTGTTCAGTAGGCATGAAGACAAGAAAGGGGAAATTTAAAACTGTTGTTGTTGATCTCAAATACATATAGTACCTGTGTTCAAGCCCAGTGTCTGTATCTTTCCCCATCAGTATCGTAAGATACCAGAAGGACCAATACCTCCAACAACCCCAAAGTATGCATACGGGGCAGTTGAAATGAGAAAGGTGGGTGCTTTCATGTTATGTGTTGGGCAAAGAGCCATCTTCAGAGTAGCATGTGACTAGTCCCAGTGTGGCTTCATGGCTCATGGAAACTAAATCATCAACCTTCTCTCATTTCAGCTCCAGACGGTGACTGGCGCCCTAGACAAGTTGTCCTACTCGGGGCCTGTCAAAAGCACGTATCCTCTAACTTTCATTGAATTGAAACAGGTACCGTTCACAATGATTCTCTTTTCATGTAATACAACAAAGATAATCAGAGTCGACAGAGAAGTTGGAACAAAAGCCGTGTTAGGCACATATTCTATATATTGTATGTGTTCAAGTTTCAGTGATTTGGTCGTTGGTCTTTTCTTTAAAGTCGTCCTCTCTTTCTTCCCCTAAGGCCTTTGGGTTTGTCCTCTATAGGACTACGCTGCCTAAGAACTGCAGCACACCAACTCCCCTGTCTTCACCACTGAACGGGGTCCATGACAGAGCATACGTCTCAGTGGACGGAGTGAGTCCACAAGCCGGCCCCTTCCTCCGACTTCCTAGCAAACACACACCATCACACATCTAACCTGTCCTCGTTTGAGCCTGAAGACTGCACATGGTTCTGCTGCTAGTCTCTGTCTGTGAGCTACACTAAAGACATGGGTGCTTGTGTTCTCATGACACCACAACTCCCATTAAGGTGGCAGTGGGGATCCTGGAGAGGGACAAAGTCCTAGCTGTTAATGTGACAGGGACGGCTGGCAGTCCGGTGGACATACTGGTGGAGAACATGGGCCGAATCAACTACGGAAGGCACATCAATGACTTCAAGGTTTGTCATTTTTCAGATCTTTATTTTATTAGTTTTCACCATTGGGCCAAAAAATAATCTGTCTGAATGCAGGGCGATGACTTTAAAATTCCTGAGTCACTAGAGGTTCAATTCTACGTGTCACCATCAGTCCCCACGCTGTGGGAGTGGACATGGACTCAGATGGAGCTTGGGAGGATTAAGACCAGATGCCCTTCCGGATGTTTCCCAGTGGGATTGGACCTGCGACATGTGACTTGTCAGTTCTGCCACTGAGCTACCACAGCCTCACTGAGGCACTAGCACGGGGATTTATCGATATTCAGATGCATGTGGTAGATCCCTAACTTACACATGACTAACGGGTCTCATTTGGTAAATTAAGAGTCCGACTGCATTGAGCTACATCTGCTCTTCTTTCAGGTTTTGTTTTAGACTGAGTGAAGTCACTGCCGGTCTCAGGGTTCAGAATGGACCAGGGGTCACATGCTAGGTCTCATCCCCTCATTTTCTTTCTTTTCTTCACTGCTCCTCTCAACAACAGGGCTTGGTGTCCAATCTAACCCTGGGGAAAGACTTTCTCACAGGCTGGACCATCTACAGTCTCAACATAGATGAGGCAGTCAGCCAGGGTCTCCTTTGGGAACCTGAGCCTACATCAGTGGACACGCCTCAGCCTACAACCCTCTCTCCTCCATCCTTCTATGGTGGCACCTTGCTCATCCCCAGTGGCATCCCAGACCTGCCTCAGGACACTTACATTCAGTTTCCTGCCTGGAGGAAGGCACGTTACTATAAATACATCGATTTTTAGGGCAGTGTTCATTTCCATAGATTTGTCTAAGTGAAGGACATTTCACATGTTGCATGTTCACTGTGGCCTGTGCCTGTATGAACTCATTATTCTCAGAGATATCTTTTTAGGACTGTTGCAAAGGAACAAGGAACCAGTCTTTTAATGCCTGTAGTTGATATTGATCCCTTGTGCTGTAAGCCTCAACTGCTCATTGTTCAGAAACTTTTATCGGGAGGGTGTCTTCAAAGCAGGGGATTGCACTGCCGAGTTGTTTTAAATGAGCCGAGCCGGTTGTTTCCGTTATTCTAAAGGTGTCCTCAGAGGATTGTTACGATACCACTGCGATCGTCTCTTTAGCCGCTGAGGACAGTTTAACTCCAACATGCTACCCCACTCGAATTGGTTTGATTTTTCAGCATCAGAGTTGTATTAGTGAATTCCCCGTTTTATTGAAACAACTTGATATCCTGGAAGTGACTGAAGGCACTAATGTCTGTCTCTGGTCGTTTGTTTTGTATGTTTTCCTCTTCTCTAGGGACAAGTCTGGATCAATGGCTACAACTTAGGACGATACTGGCCCAGCAGAGGTCCTCAGATGACCCTTTTTGTGCCTGCCAGCATCCTCAGCACAGCTGCACTCAACAACATCACCATCCTGGAGTTGGAGGGAGGAGCCTGCACTACAGGACGCTGCAGTGTGGAGTTCACCAACAGCCCCATTCTGAATAGCACAGTCCAGAGTGATCACACACAGCAGAGGGAACTCTTTAGGAGAGATGACTTTCTCTCCTAACTCCCTTTGCTCACCTAAATCACAAAAGGCACAAAGGAAATCTACACTGTTAATGGGTGTCTGGTCCCAAGTCAGCAGTGCTGTTTGAATGCACATTTGTATTCATGCTTTTTTGATTGAAAAGAAACATTACCAGCCCAGCTTTTATCAACGTGAGTTGAGGAAGGTAGCAGGATGTTCTAGAGGATTTGACATGAATGATTAGGTGCCATTACACACCAGTGCTGGAGCACTCCGAGATCACTGTCCATGATTATCACATAAATCACAGGAAGCTTTACCTCTGGGATTTCTCACAGCAGTGATTTTCAAACGCCTGTGCAGTTTCGTATGGGAGAGGAATGATGTTGTTTAAGAGGCTTTTTTTTTACATAGTGCAACAGACTCACAGTTTCTTGAGAAATCACAAAAGGGAAATTTATCTCAGGATAAAACCATTACCGTGAATGCCATTGTGCATTCACATGATGGTAAACGGACTCTTATAAAGCACTATTCCAGTTTAGCAATCTGTCAAAATGCTTTACAATGAATGTCTCACGTTTCATGTTTTATGTGTCTAAATGGTTTCAAGTGTTTTATTTTCATCTGATGTGTTGATTAAGGGGGTGGCATAGCTCAGGAGGTAAGATGGTCTTCTAGTCATCAGAAAATTGATGGTTGGATCCCCGCCCCTGCAGAGAATGTGTTGAAGTGTCCTTGAGCAAGACACTGACGCCCTGGCTGCTCAAGCCTTGCAGTGGAATGGTGACCTGTCATAGAGGTTTCCCCACCTTTCACCAAATGACCACTGGGAGTGAGTCTGGGAGAGAGGATGAGATGGGGCTAGTTGAGGAGGGTAACTGTTTTTGTAAGGAACCTGTTGTGGCTTTTCGTGTAATAAACTTCTGATCCAGTTGAACTGATTCACCTCTTTTTTGTGTACTTTTAGAGTCGTGTTTTTCTTGGCTCTCATGATTTCCTTGCCCTAAACCAGGATAAATCTTAATGAACCTGGTAGAAATAGAGTATTTAAATGATATATGTAAAATCTTTATGTAATTTGCCGTCTTAGTTGTAACGATGATTTATGTTTAAAGCGTTTTCTATGACTTGAGACAGGCCACAAAAGGACCATCTCGGGTATTACGATTACCTACACTAGTGGGCGCTAATACACCACATAAGCTGTTGCACACCACAAGTCTCAGGAGAAGATGGAAGGCGAGGCAGTGTAGCTAAATATGCTCTCTGACATAACAATAAGGTAATCATATCAAAAGTTATTCTACTTCATCGTGATACTAAAACGAATCTCACTAATTGGTCGAAATATATTTTAGGCTACTAATGCTGTACTGCTTTTTAGACAACCTACACAATTTGTGACGAAGGTTTATTAGCTAACGTCCAAGTAACGCAGCTAATAAGATGAGCTAACGCTAATTATATGATGTAAAAAGCCATTGGACTACATGTCGTCACCTTTTAACATGTTGGACAGCTATCGGGTAAACATGTGGTGGCGTTATTTGCCCTTTGGTATTCTCGACTCAAACCATCAAATTGATCTTCCCCGTAGGCTCTGAATGAGGCTGCCTGACCTGCATACAAGTGGAGCAGAAGCAAGCGTTCCCTCTAACGTGTAATGGGACATCAATCATACCACACTGGAAGTACTGGGGTCAATTGAAACACAAAGCCAGGGTACCATGACTGCATCCTTCAGCCTCATCAACGCCAATCGCCATGTTAAAGTGCATGGTAATACTGAGTAACCAGAAAAACCTCCTGTTCTTCACCACACAGCCCAGGATTGGTTCCACACAGGGACAGGAGTGAATGCCTGTGTTGCAGCATTTAGAAGACATTTTCAGTCTATTTTTAGAAAAAAAAACTAAATAAACTCCTGTTCATCTCAGCCATGGTTGATAATCGCTACGCCACAGCCCTGGTCATTGGCTCAGTGCTCAGCCTCCTTGCAACTGTCTACCTCTCTGTGGCTGTGGGAACACAGCATTGGTACCAGTATTGCAGTCTGCCGTCCAAACGTGAGACAAACAACATCTCTGAGCCCCGTGAGGAGTTTATCAATGGAGAATTCAATGAGAAGTCTTACAGCGATACCATGTTCTGCTTGAATGGCACTCTGGGACTGTGGTGGAGGTGCATACTGGTGCCAAGCCAGTCTCACCAGGATAGAGAGCCAGGTGAGCATCCCTCTCAGGCGACATCCCTGCAGCGTCTGTCACCATATTTATTGCCTGGATTATAAATGAATTTAATCCTAATGTCTTAACGACACCATTAACTGCACTTGTTCTCTCTCAGATCCCAAGATGGTAACACAGTGTGTGAGTTTTACTCTTTCCCAACAGTTTGCTCCCAGGTACCAGGAGCCTGGAAACCGTAGCAGTGGAGAGGATTTGCTCAGGACATGTAAGTAAAAGTTCCAGTCGCTTCCGTCTGTTCATCAACTGTTTTGCCTCAGTCTGAATGGCCTCTCCCTAATTCAATCCTTTCATGGCAGGACAATTCCAGTTTTAAATCCAAGCCGTATTTTCCTGTTTCAGCTTTCTTTTAAGAAACACTCAGTGGGGGGATTCAGTTTTGTTTCTCACATGATAATGTTGTTTCAACAGATTTGTGGAGGTCTCAGTTCCTCCTGCCCCTGGTTTCCCTAGCTCTGGTGTTTCTCAGTGGGCTCATTGGGATATGTGCATGCCTGTGCCGCAGCCTCACTCCCACTTTGGGTGTGGGAGTGCTCCATCTACTGGCAGGTTAGAGAAATTAATGCAACGTCTCCCTACATAGACAATTCTCTCCACCTTTATCCCCCATATCTCATGCAGGAGAAGGATTGATCTGTTTAAATTAGATTCCATTGGTCTTTATGATCTCTTTCACCACTCATCTTTTCCCATTATGCCTTTCCTTCAACAGGGCTGTGCTCCCTGGGCACTGTATGCTGTTTCTTGGCTGGGATGGACCTGCTTCACCCCAATTCAGATGGGAGAGAAGATTCACTGGGCTGGTCACTCTACCTGGCCCTCATCTCCGCACCATTGCAAATGATGGCAGCTGCTTTGTTCCTGTGGGCAGCCAGGAGCCACAGGAAGAGCTATACCCGTATGACTGCATACAGAGTAGCCTAAGAGACTATTTTTCAGATACTTTAAAGGAGCTAACTATTCTGAGACTTCCACCTCAAGAGGATGCTTTTCAATTCAGTCAGCTCTTTAAATAAAGTAGCAACATTTAAAGGCTTTCAGGTCTGACCTCTAAAGACATCAGGTAAAGAATGAAGTTCACAACTCTTCTGCCAAGTAGTGGTTAAAGAAGGGGAGGTTCTACCAAGTGCAAAACAATGTAGATGCTCCTATCTCTTATGATTAATCCTGTGTGTTTCCTTGGACACATATGGCTCTTTAAAATATTGTCTATGGTCTTCTATCAATTCATTTGTAATGTACCATTTAATTTTCTCATTTTTGTGGTATGGCGTGCAGTATCTTATTGCCTTCGTTTCTAATGCCATTACTTCAGCAGTCTTATCACCACATTGCCCTTATTCAAATGTAATAACTAGATGTCATACGAATTAGCATCTATTCAGATATATCAGCAAAATCCGTTTCCTTTTTCATGAATAAGCTATCTTTTTATTGTTTGGCTACATCATGTTTTTTAAGCTTCATCATAGAGCTTTTGCTGTGCATGCCTTCTTCTAGGGACATCTCAGGCATTTTTATCATCTGAATTCTTTCACTGTGTGTTATCTTTTGACTAATTCCTTGAAATGTAACCACTCCATGTGCTATTCTTATAAATCCTCTGTAACCTTTTATTTGAATGAAAAACAATATTTATTGCTGCCATCCAAACGAACCTGTTATCTCCTTTAAATATTGATGCATGCTTAAGTACATCAGGGAAACCAACAGACATTACCCAAGAGGATGGCGCAGCATAGGAGAGCCAACACGTCGGGTCAGGACTCTGCGGTCTACACCCACCTACAGGCGAGTGGCCACTCATTCAAGATGATGATGTTCACATCCTTGATAGGGAGGAACGCTGGTTTGAAAGGGGGGTGAAGGAGGCCATTTATGTTAAGCAGGAATAACCACTGTTTAGCAGGGGTTGTGGCCTGAGAGTATATCTGTCATCTTTTACAATGCCGTGATTGCAAATATCCCCTAATCCTCTGTGAATAGTCCTCATTACCAATGAATGTGCAGTCAATGACCAACTTGAATACAAACCCAGGCTTTTGTTGTGTGGTAACACTGTGTTGTTCATAAGGGTGGGGATGCTGCAGTCAGCCCAGACTGAAGACGTCACCTTTTTGAGTGTCAAAACTTTTCTGAACAAACTTCTGATCCAGTTGAACCAATTCACTTTTTTTGTGAATCTCTTTTGAGTTATTTTTTAAATCCCACCATCTTCACCCCCATTCCCTACTTGTATCTATTGTCATGATGTATATAGATCTCCCGTATCTCATCACTATTTTAGAATTTAGGAAAGTTGCGCAGTGTTTTAGATTGAGAGCATATAGCAAATCAGTGAGTGACTGCTCCCAGTTTTGGTACGTCCCTCGTGAATCCTAAACTACTGAAATGAGGTGATACTGCAAGATGCCAAAACTTAAATTGCACAATTCAATGAGAAAAGTGATATTCTTTAAGGAGTGATTGCCATTTTGAAATAAACAAGTAGGAATTCTCAACTCTCCATATACTGGCCGACTTGGAGTTGCCATACATCATGTTTTGGGTCCTTATTAAGCAGTTCTTGTGCTACTTAAGTGTGGATTTAAGAGTGCTTCAGAATGCCGTTTGGAATGGTTTTTCTATGACAAATTGTATTGTGCTTAGCGTTTATACACTTAGCATCTTTTGTAAAATTTTCTCTCCCAAAAAACTGCTCCGTAGCTTCTTGATTAATAAATGTAACCTTTGCCAACTGCTGTGGTTTGTTTCTGCGTCATGTTTCATATTTAAATGATCACACTAACCCCAGGCAGGCACATGTGTTTCTGCAGACATTTGGAATCAGTTTTCCTGGAGAGGCAGGAGCTTTACAGACCGTGCATTTTAATCTGAGTAGTTACACACTTACATTGGGGGCTGCCTTGTACAACACTAATGATGCCCTGTGTGAACATGATAATGATAAAACTTCCTTTCATTACCTAAAATCTACAGACCTGAACATGAACCGAGGGAAATGTGTCTAATAGTATGGAGTCACTATTTTTCCAACCCTACTCTTCTACTGAATGTGCATACATGCTAAAAAAGTAGGAATTTCCAGTGAGTGATTGGAGATTCTCCATTCAAATTTTATATCATATTGATTTGTACAAAAAGCATTAAGTAATTATGAGGTGATTTAAATAGAATTCTTCATTTCTCTCAAATCAAAATCAGCAACTTGCTCTTTCTTGCTGCCATCAGTCTGTCTTCACACTTACGGAGGGGATGGTCAGGGTAATCTTTCGAGCTAAATGGAAAGCGACTTTCTTTTCGTAGTAAGCGGATTCATTCACAAAGAAAGGATGGAGCTCATTCCCATCATACATAATGGTCTCTCCCGAGAATGAGAGAAAGATTGGGTCACCCGGCTTGAGCAGACAGAAGTCATTGTCCTGGAGAAAGACATAAAGAGAGAGAGAGGAGATGAATGTGTCAGACCACCTTTTAAATTATTCTTCCTTATCGTTTCACATTAAAATGGGAGCAACCAATTTCTCTCCGTTCTCTCGCACACTGCCTCAAATGTGTGCATGTACATTCAGGTCAACTTGAACTTAGACAGTGAAAGACTTGCACTCACACAGCACGTAAGTTGTGCGTGTGAGATGAACACAGAATGAACGTGTTAGAGCTTTATTCAACCTACTGTAACCTGCAAAACAACACCCCCTGAAGTGACGGTTGAATGATTCATAATGTTTAGAAATGTCTTTATTCACACTCAATGAATCCAGGTAAGGAAATCACAAGCATGGTTAAATTAGTTCATCTGAGTACAATGTCTGGATGCATGCTCAATAATCCAGGTAAGGGAAATCACAAAAAAAGTGAATCGGTTCAACTGGATCAGAAGTTTATTCAGAAACGTTTCATCACTCAAACAGACTGAAGATGTCTCTTGTTTGAGTGACAAAACATTTCTGAATAAACTTTATTGAAAGAGCGTTTATTGAAACTAACATCTCATCACCCATAGGTCACAATTACAGGATGACCCCACCCTCAGAAATAGAGCCACCATTAACACTGACCAAGTGTGTCTGCTCCTGAAGCTGTGTCTTCAGTCCACATACTTCCCGTACAGGGATCAGTACTACAGGCAGAAGTAGGGATGCACTTTGGGCTACCCAGTCTCACATATAGTGACCAACTTGTACATGGAAGAAGTAAAAAAGAGGCTTCTGACATCCTATCCCAGGAAAACATTCTTGCTATTGGATCAAATTTGTGGACTACACCCGGGTTCAAATTAAGTCTCAAATTAAGACCACATTAACTCAATGGACAACCACATTAAGTTCACCAGGGAGGGTGGGAAAAATGACAAGTTGGCCTTCTTAGACAGTGAAATCCGTGATGGGGGGGGCATTTGGTGACGTTTACCAGAAACACACACATACTGATCAGTCCCTTAGGTTTGACTCATCATCCACTGGAGCACAAACTAGGAGTCGTCAGGACTCTGGACCACCAAGTGGACAATGTCCCCAAGAGGATGTGGTCCCCACAAAAACAAAACACTCCTAACTAAAAGCCATGGATCACCAGAGATGATCACATGTTATGCACACATGTTATGCACTGAGAACAGCTATTAAACAAGCAAAGGGGGAGTACAGGAAACTGATGGAGTCCAAACTTGCCTCCAAAAATCTAAGGCAGGGACTCCAAAACAAGACTTCTTCATAAATAACATACAACCATACTGTCTTTAAAATCTGATTACCACCTAGGTAGTATCACAGAGTACTTATCACATGTGTACCATTATTGCTTTTGTCACAATAATAATGATCATGATAATAATCATTATTCCATTTTCAGTCTCACAGGGGGAAATTTGCAATTCTCTCCATATGAACCATCCTACATTGTATAGGAACAGTGGGCAGCCACCATGTGGTCCCAGGGAGCTGATTGAGTTTCAGTGTCTTGCTCAAGAACACCTTGACATGCTTTCTGCAGGACCGAGGATCAAACCTGCAACCTTCCGATCACGGACGACTGCTCTGCCCACTGAGCTATGCCGTATGAAGTATGACATGGGCTAGTGCACTAGCATGCTGTCTAGATTGAGCTCCTTTGTAGAGACCCGTTAGATCGTAGACTCTGTATCAGTAGATTTATTTTTTTATCTAATTCCCCATCAAATAGGATTCAGAATCATAGACCTTGGATTTTGACTGTAAACAATATTTGTGTGTGTGTTATCTCACCTGTAGTTGGGGGTGTATAGCAGCAGTAATCTCATGTGTTTCTGGGTCTCTCGGGTAGTCCACACTACGCTCTAAAACATACCCTTCTATTTCACTCCCTTCAAAGAACTTTCCTGTAAGGACAGACGGAAGAACATGAGAAAGTTAGGTTGACACTAACGAGGCCTACAGCTTTAGACTTACAACCTGTTTTCCTAATTTCACAGTGACTGGAGATCATGTACCAGAATTGAAACTCTGAACCCAGTCAAGTGTCTTGTCCACTGCGTCTTTCATCACGTGAAAGATGTCAGCTCTGATCACTCCGTTTGACTGTGGTCCAACCTCTATTGCTGTGAAGAACAGAGGAGACAATTTGAAGATTAACTTTTGTCATCAAAGTCTATGTCCTGTTCTCTCGTATTACACACAGAGATGCACACATTCTTACAGAGGCCATGCTTGCCCAGGCAATCAAGGGAGTAACCATCACCAGAATGTGGTTGTAACAGGATGCATCTCACAGGCACTGAGGTTACCATTTCCTGAAATAGAAAAAAAGAAAACATCCTCCATTTTGTAAATAGTTTTACAATATTAGTCATTACATCTCCTTCCAAAAAGAATGGCTTTTGCATGCCGACTTCTTGGATTAACACCTTCAGATTAAAAATTATCCATGAATTTCAGATATTTTTCTGTTTCATTAAAGATATGAATGGGAGCAGCATGTCGACATGGATTTAATGTTTCACAAAAATATCAAGGTTTTCTGAATCTCAGGTCATAAAAGATGAAGAACATCTTAGTCTTTGGATTATTATTAATATTAATCATGGGCCGGCATGGCTCAGTGGGTAGAGAGGTCACCTGGTGATCAGAAGGTCGCAGGTTTGATCCCCACACCTGTAGAGAAGCGTGTCAAGGTGTCCTTGAGCAAGACACTGTTCCCCTAACTGCTCTGCCCTGTGATAGGCTGGTGACCTATACAGGGTGTACCCCGCCTCTCACCCAATGAGAACGGAGATAGGCTCCAGTTCCCCCATGACCTGATTTCACATAAGCGGTTGACGATGGATGGATGGATGGAGGCTAATCATTACAAGATTCTACTACACCTTGTATACATGTCAATGATAGAATGGACTAATGATTAGAATTCTCTCACAGTAGCCAAGACATTGTTTCAAGTTCAAATAAACGTCACCAGAATTCAGATCCAGTATAATCAGTGATCATGTGAGCTGGAATGGAATAATCATTTTTCAGTTTAATGAAGGAACTCTTTATACAACCCACCTGAATATATTTATAAAGGTGCATTGAGATCTGGTCAAAGGCGTACACGAGAAGACACAAACCCGTGTTTGCAGTAGTGTTGTGCAGATCACAAACCAGGTCAAAGCCTTCTGGGCTACCTTTGGGCCCGAGCTGGACATTCAACTCTTGGGCTCGCCTCAGCTCATAGGGGCATTCATCTGTTATTTGGGCACTCAAGAAAAGAGGATGTGACTTTTTTTTCTTTGCACATTCAGGATATAGAACTTAAAATCTACATTCATGTATGCCACAGTCCAATTACTATCAAAGAAGCTCTCTCTGAGGTCCACCGTGGGTGGAATATGTGTAAAATATTTGGCATTCACTCAGCTGAATCGGTTTGCAACAACTCCTCAGCATGGAGAAGTTTTGGAATCTGGAATCGAATCAAATGCTTTTTGTTAACAGTTTGTCCATTTCCTCTTACCTGAGCTGCTCATTTGTGAAACAGCGGTTGAGGTCCGTATCGACGTATCTTCTGCAAGCTTCCACAGCCCTTGGGTTTGACAGCACCGTTGTTAGAGTGACTGATTCCACTTCTTTCCCTGGTCGTTTCTGCAAGTCTCTCACTAAATAAATTCCAGACATTTCATTTCCATGGGTGCCACCACAAATGGCAACACGAGACAAAGCCGGGAAAGAGACATGCTCCATCTGTTGGTGAGGAAGGACATATGTTGTATTGTTATCTTCTCTTTTCCATGTTCAACTGTAATTTATTTTCCAGTTGAAATTCATCATTGAAATATTTTGCCCTACGTCCATTCTTCACCATTTGGCTTAAGGATAACTATTTTGAGAATACTGCATAAAATACCATGCAAATATGCACGAAGTGAAGGCCGGAGAAATCTGGTAAATGTACTAAAAGTTTGAACAAGATAAGTTGACACATAGTAACACAGTAACAGAGTTAGGCATCTTTTCTAAACGACCTTGGTTAAACTTTAGTTTGGGGTGGTGACCAGGTGGATCTTGCAGGAGTCTGCTGGAGCTGAACGGGAAACAAGTTCCAAATGTGTACAATTCAAACACCTTTGTATCACCATGGGTCTATGTAGTAGAGCAACCACAAAGCCAACCTATTTTCTCAAGTCTTACACAAACACATGCCATAGGCTTGTTTGCCCTCCTTCAGGGTTTCCTTGAAGTTCCATATGGGTGTGTGTGTGACTACACACACACACACAATATATATATACACACACACATATAT
>OMLC01035350.1:0-32688 GCA_900302585.1 Regalecus glesne
ACATGGGCAAAAATACTCATGTTGCACTCACCCCTATAATGTAATCTAGGTTGGATTGCAGACCATACCCCAATCATGTCACTTTACCATTTTCTGTTGACATCTGAGTAAATAGAACTACAATGATATCAGGATTGGGGTGTGGGAAGCTGTGCCAGAGCAACACTAGTTTTTGCTTTACTAGATTTAGTATTTCTTTACCCTAGATAATACGTAGACACTGACAGAAAGTTATGTTGCACTGGCCTATTCAGGTTGAAACTCTCAATGAGGTGGGAAAGCTGGCCACACCCAAATCTTGATCTGCCAGGAAAGTTTTTTTTCTTTTAACATCTGTGGAAAATTCCAATATATTATTTTATGATTTGGGTGTAGCTAGCGGTGCAACCTAGTTCAACCAGAAGTGGCCATGGAAACAGTACCTATCTGCCCTGCGTGACTTGGTGTTTTATTGCTCATTAATGTTTCAATTCTTAGAAAGGTTTCCATTTTGTCTCAAGGGACTGCCAAAATTAATTAGGATATGACACTAACTTTAACCTCACAGGATACAATGTCAAACCTATTGAGCTGTATTTTAAGCTTATATGTTTTTACTGTTCAGGTGGCAGTGTACACCAGACAAGAACTGAATATCCGCATCACAGCTAACTTCCTTTTAGCTCTAGCTGCCAATCAGCCCTCCACCAAGCCACACGTCCGCAGGTACTTTTGTGCAGCCGTGCAGCTGCCCTCAGATTGGCTTGAAGTAGTCAGAATCTATACTATGGTAAGTTGTAGCCTCAAGCCATGGATATAACCTTTAATGAATGGGTTCTCTTGTCTTATATGTATTCCTAACAATGCATGTAACATTTGTATTCATGCCTGAGGGCACTTGAGTCATTGTCACTCCATTTAAGTCATATTTCCTGGTCAATATTCAAACTATTGAACTGTCAATTGACTGGTTTGACTGCTCTGCTGTTTTCTTGTTTGCAGTGCTTTAGTCGCTCACTGCCAACTTGTCTGAAGAAGGCCATGGCTGACAAGTTCAAGGAGTTTAGCGAGTACCAGCTGGCCAAATATAACACACGCAAGCACCGCTGTAAACACAACACCAAAAGGCCTCAAAGCAAGGTATAGATTACTTGATTTTCCTCACTGTCTTTTTATTACAGGAGGAGCATATTGACCCATGTAAAAGCTGCTGAAAAACAACATAAAAACAGCAATCACAACTGGCATGTTATCTATTATGCTGAGCCCTTGTCTGTTTTTTAGAAATACCTATATTTACCCTTTGTGTTACTTCATTTCCTCAATTCCACTATTGATACATCTGATTTGGTAGGAAGAGTCATCTAAGGAAAAGTTTTTTTAAAGTTGGTTTAAATTTTGAGATTCCTTCATGGTGTTGAACCAACTCTCGCAGTATTTCTTCCCTTTTTTTCTACTGGAAGGACATATGTAAAGAATTAAATTGCCATACCTGGCTCTGTTTTCAGTCCTGTCTATGGCTGTATTTCAGATTGCAGTGCTTATATTGTCATTTTTTGCACACTTCATTATATTATGTACATCAACTCTGGCCACTAGCACCATTTTCAGATTTTAGAAGAATATTTTAACAAATTCTGCAGTAGCAAACATTTTCTTGCAGAGGTGGAGCACCATTGAATGCCTGCAAGGAAAACACTGCTTTGTAATATTGTGTTTGTTTGTGCATAGTTGCAGACAGAGAGCCGTGTCATAGTGGATAAGAAGCCAAGTGAGTTTAGCATGAAGAAGATGATCGAGAAGCTCCACATCAAAGAACCAGCCCAGCATGTCATGGCAATACTGGGCAGAAAGTAAAACATACACACACACACACTTGTAGAAAAACTCAGCCTACTCCCATACACGTAGGTACACAAACAAATGCGTACATACACTGATGTGCACATGGATGCATGCATGAACACACCAATCCACATAAATAAACTCTAAATATAAAATGACTTCAATTTTAGCTGTATTGCATCACAGTAAGAGGCTACTGGATTAGTGCGGGTGTCCGCTGGTGTCCTTCCACATTCCATTATTATTTGGGGGAACTGAAGATTGTTAATTGCCCATAAGTACAAATAGAAGTATGAGCAATTGTCCATGTTGACCCAGTAATGGAAGGCAGGAAGCCATGACGTTTTTTAATTGGTTAGAGAGAATGAATGAATGAATTGCTCTCTCACTGATGCTTTTTCAATTACCTATTTGGGAGTACTTACATAGACTGTAAATGCATCTTATGTTCTAGGTATCCTGCCGACCATAGGGCATTCCTCCATAGTGGAATGAGAGGTGTGTGGGATAGACAGAGAGCAGGCCAGCGCATGAAGCTCAAGCAGCCAGAGACATGGGAACGGATGCTCAGCCGGGAGGGCAACAAAGCTTCCACCTGGGAAAAACTTATAGGTCCTCTTGGCACACACACAGATGTACACACAAATATTAAAGACACCAGTTTTTGCATAAAAATGCACATACTTATAATATGGCAATATGTAAAACTGTTACGTCATGCCAATAAAGCCAATGTTAAAGGTGCACATTCATTTACAATGTCTTGATGCATACTCAATAATCTAGGTAAGGATATCACAAGAAAGGTGAATCGGTTCAACTGGATAAGAAATTTATTCAAAAGAGTTTCATCACTCAAACAGGTGACATCTTCAGTCTGATCAGTAATTTTCAGACTGAAGATATCACCTGTTTGAGTGACAAACGCTTCTGAATAAACTTCTTATCCAGTTGAACTAATTCATCTTTTTTGTGACTGATTTACACTGTTCTTATGTAATCTAAATGTTGTACATGTGCTCCAATATATGCACATATAGACTACAGTTTTAAGTCGCACTCGCAAAAACACACTTGTACATTCATCTCCATACAACACAACAGACATGGAAACCACCACAATGCCTATGCTTAGACATTTATACACTCAGAATACACCTTATAACTTTGACAAAAAAATATTGACTATTAAGATCACAGTGAACAGATAATTATTGTCAGATTTTAACAGTTTTTAGCTGTGTATTCAAGAACATTTAATATGCAAAGACACATCAACTACTTTCAAAAACAAAAGCACACTGGGATTCATGTACATTGACAAATATATCTACTCTGTATCTCATAGACAACAATTCTCTTCCCTTCATGGCCATGCTGAGAAACCTGAGGAACATGATAACCCAGGGCATCAGTGAGGCACATCACCAGAAGATCCTACGTAAACTGACCAATAAGGTGAGATGTCCAG
This sequence comes from Regalecus glesne, assembly GCA_900302585.1. Taxonomy (NCBI): domain Eukaryota; kingdom Metazoa; phylum Chordata; class Actinopteri; order Lampriformes; family Regalecidae; genus Regalecus; species Regalecus glesne. The sequence goes on from OMLC01035350.1 coordinate 3,296, forward strand.
CACATTATCCAGCTCTTTGCATGAACTGGTGGAAATAACATTTTACTTTATCACTGTTGGTGTCACTTTCAATCCCTTTTGAGTCTTTCAGTTGTTTCTATTTCTCAAACAAATAGTGTTGACCAGATGGTGAGATATGTCCTATTTTTTGTCAGTAGCACGGTTGTTTTGTGACACTACTCAACAAAGTTGTGATGACAGATGACACAATAGATTGTGCCTTTTAACTTCTGGAAAAGTGCTTTACAAATCAATTTAGTAATTTTATCTTCTAAAATTATAAATGTTATAGTAACCACATTTAAAAATAGGGCTGTAAGTCAAATGAATGCTTAACATTTTACTTTTAAAACATTTTGTAATATTTTAATATTCTACATTTGAAATGTGGGATATTAAATCAGTTTTGGAATAAAAGTCCTTAGTCTCAGTTAGGAATGCATCCCATCGCTCCTGCTTGGTAGATGTGAGGCATTCATTGTAAATTGTGACGCTATACTAGAAAAGCTGTATAGAAGAACAAGTCCATAACTGTTCATTATGACCATCTGGCTTTGACATGGTTATAGAAAGCTGTCATTCAGAGCAGGCAGTTTCCATTCAGATTCCTGACTGCCTACAAAGTCATCATGGAGCTTGACAATTTGGGTGAGTTGCACTCACCCACATTCACATGGTATGCAAATATGTAGTGTGTGTGGGTGTGTGTGTGTGTGTGTTTATGCATGTGTTTTATATGCATGTGTGTATATGCAGTCTTGTATATTCACACTAAGTCATATGAACACGTCCATGAACACATATCCATACAAATAAAAATGGTCTCGCCTATATTGCTACACATAAACACACATACACATGAACATGCAAATATCCTTTCAGTGACCTCTTGACTTTCATTCTGTAGCTAAGACATCTCAGAAAACCATCCCTGCTTGTAAGGATATTTTGAAGGATGTCCTGAAGAAACTTCCTAGGATTGAGTCTTTTAAACGCCTGGACTTAGAGACTGCCAACAGAAAAAAGATGAGGATGGCGCTCAGGATACCCTTCGTTTATCGAGTTTACAATCTAAAGAAGGCCCAGCTCCAGAAAACCAGGTACATATATATTCATTATAGGTTATCAGTGTATAGGAAAGGCTCTGTGTGTAATCCTGATTGAATCCTGACTTGTTTTTCAGATATGTGAACAGAAGTAAATCAAAACAAACAAGAGCAACACATTGAAATAGAAATACACTACAAACGGATGCTTGCTGATTTGGTAGATAATATTCTATGATTGGTGCATAGTTGTTTTGCTGACGGTTATCTAGTAAACAGAAGATTAAATCCTTGGTTCCTTCAGAAAGCATGTCAAAGTGTCCTTGAGCAAGATTCTGAACTTTTAATTGTGTTGGACAACTGGTGAAAATCTGGCATATTTACATTCTAAATGCTCATGTTCCTATAAAAGAGATTATTATTATTTTATACAGTGCTTTAGGAAAGCAGACATATTACTCATAGCCCCTTTTAAAATGTTCAAATGAGCAAAAATACTCTTAAATAATGATTATCGTTCAATAGAGATTGAGAAGGTACAGAATGCCTAATCTTAAAATGGGAATAAGGAGCAATAGACTAATTGCATGTCTCTGTCTTTGTCTCTTTGTCTGTCCACCTAGCCAGAGGCAATTCACCGTGGCCCTGCTGGACCGTTACCGCAGAGCTCTGGAGGAGGCTGTCCAGATTTCCAGCCGCTACAATGTGCCTCCCCTTCCTGGGCAAACTGTTGTATTCCTTCCCTGCTACCTAAGTAATTCCCAGAACAGCCGACAGAAACAAGACTTCTGCTGCCCTCCAGACCTTGACAAAGAACTGGAAGAAAAAGAAGAAGAGGAAGAAGACACAAGCAAGAGACAGAAAAAAGAAGAGCAGGACAAGCTAACCCCATCTGTAAGGGCTTTGCTTTTATCTTCGAAGTTATAAGACAGAGGAAGGAATAAAATGTGCATGTTGAATGTAATTTAAGCACAGCATTGTGACCTTGTGCTGTCCCAGTGTAGATGGCTGTTTGTTTTATTTTGGACTGAGTTTACCTCTTTTCCCCATGCTATTTCCCCATGCTATTAGATGATGGAGGTGGGGGCTTTGCTCTCTCTGATGATTTGCTACAGTGCCGAAGAGGCCACGGTTTTCTTATATAACTGTGATCAATATAAAGAGGCCAAGGTGGAGTCTGACGTTCTGTTGGATAACGTGAGGAGTGTCATTAAACAGATGAAGGTAAAAGTCATGTTTTATTTATTTTTATCAGCCTCAGTCACAATTACAGTCTCAAAGGGCTTTACATGTCCACAGTAAAAACAGGTTGATATAGAGAAAGGGAAATAAATAAGAAATGTAGACATAACACTTAACAATACTTAATCTCTGCAATTAGTGATAACAAATGAATGGAAATTGCATGATAAATAAGAAACTCTGGAAGCCTAATATGGTATTAGTGGACAGTGTGATAGCACTGCATTCAAAAGCACATAAAGCACTATCCTAAGACCACAAAGGAAAGTATCATTTTATGTGGAGTTATCAGCTCCCTGTTAATGAAATGAAGATCAGAGCACTCATATACACACAGCAGACAGGAAAGGGTGCATCGATTTTGGCAAGGTGTGTGTGTGTGTGTGTGTGTGTAATGAGTTGGTGTCCACGGGCTTCTGTACGAAATACACAGGCAAATATTATGGTAACAGAGTTGAGTTGGTGCTAGTGCTCTATAATTGCCTAAACAAGCAATTGTCTATCCTCACTGCTTCCAAAACAGCATAAAAATCATGCCCAGCCTGGAACAACAGGGTATGGTGCAACAAATATGATGGTGTTTTAGAAGACCATGAATGTAGAAAGCTAGAGTGAGGGGTGATTTGAGGACAATTTAGGGTAATCAAATGGTACCCCTATTACAGATGGACTTGGACTCATTTTATATCACTTCTCTAGTTTAGAGACCACTCAAAGCACTTCATAATGTAAATATCACATTTATCGACCATGAAGGATTACAGCAAGATGCCCTTTCCTGATGGCAACACCTGGCTTTGAGGTGCGCACTGTACCGCTGAGCAACCTCAGTCCTCAACAGAGGGTGTGGTTGATTACTTCCATGATTTCATTAGAGGATTCAACAGTCAGTTTATGCATCCCAGAATTAACCATCCTGTACCTGCTACCCTGTTTCTAGAGAGATTTATACCTGCTTAACAGTGATTAGAATACATTGATATAAACTTATAAAACATGGAACTAGAAAAATACCTTACTTTAAAAAAAAGTGAAATACAATGGTTATGATGATAAGTATAAGCATTGCAATTCATGGATACATGGTATATTTATTGACTTGAGTGATTTGCACGTTTTCTGAAAAATTGTGATTACTTTCAATCTCATCATTGTTTAATACTTTTTTCCATCCACAGGAGTTTACTGACAGTCGAGCAGAAGAGGAAACCAGCGATTTAATTTCCAATGTGTTTTCAAAGAAAAATAAGGTTTGTTAATCTGCGTATATTTATATTTGTGTCATATATTTGTGTATGTTAATATTTTTTGGCCTGAGTGCATACATAAAAAATAGAAAGCTGCTTGACTCAAGCAGGATAGATATCAAAAGTGGCAGCTGAGGCCACTTTGGTTGTTGTTAATTACTGCAGCTTTGGATCTGGTCATCAGTTTACTCAATCAATTGCAAGAGTAATATCATTGCAGAAAACACCTTCAGGGTCTCTTCAATTATAAATCAGTTAAATGTATGAAAATGGAGAAAATTTACTTATTAAAAGATGTCACAAAAGTGACTCAATGGTTTCCTCAAACATGAAAGGTTTGCTCATAGTGAGCACTTTGACATCTGGGAGTCCTGGGCTAGAAAAATTGAGATCCATTGCTTCACTGTTGATCTCAGCACAAACCTGTTGACTGTTGGTACTTGTGCACTTCAGGTGGACAACATCATCTTGGTGGCGGAACCTTCATTCCATGAGACTTTACATTGGTTAATCAAAAGCTACCGGAGGAATACAAACAACAAGGCCCTTTTGGTGGAAATCTACCTGTCAAACACGTAACACATTTTATTTTTATCCCTCTTAGATCTCACAGACAGAATACATCCCTTGTGTAATCTTATAGATGTGCTGGAAGTGAACTTTTAACTTTTAAGAAGTTTGATTAATTTATTATGTTTGATTATTCTGATATTTTCTATAATGCATGTAAAATATTTGCTTCAGTAAAGCAGATTAAAAATGAGATCTTTTAGTCCTGTGCCCCTTGGGAATACAGCCCCACTTATTCAAGTAGCTTTTAGACACAACCCAATTTGCACTGCACTCTCTTCTGGGTTCAGTGTGGAGGACAGCAAAATAGGCAGACTTCCAAATTTTTTGTGTGACTTTTCAAAACTTGCAGCAGGACAGTATCCTCATTTTATTGTTTACAAAGAAACCAGCTAAATCAATTTTCAATTAAGAAACTTTAATAGGTCTGTAGAGCTATTGAGGGGGGGCTACTTTGTAAACCATATAACAGACCTCTACACCATCACTGTCTGGTTTGGATCCACTACCAAACAGGATAGGTACAGACCTCAAGAGACGGTTATGTGTGCAAAGAAAATCAATACCCCCCTATTCAAGACTTGTACATCTCTAGTTGGGAAACCAGCAGGCAGCATCACTGCAGACCCATCGTATCCTGTGCCAACTCCTTCTGTAATATGAAGTTATCATGGCATAATATAAACCACTGGAAATAATGGGTTTCTGAACACAGCAGTTTCATAGTGACATTTTGTCTGAAAGCCTCTTCAGGAACAAAGTCTGGCAGAGTATCAAGTGAGTTAGATAAACAGGATAATTTTGAAAAGTATGGCTTTTGTGGAGAGGACACCTGTGGTTAGGGGTCAAACCACTTTGAAATTATCATTATCTTAAGGTATTCCAAGATTGCTGAGCCCAACAAAGACAGGAACCACGTGACTCTCACAGGATTCAGTGAGCAAATCCTCAGGTGACATGTCTTCTTATTCTCTCATTGAAGTGACATAACTTTTCAAAATACTGAAATATGATTAAGGTCAAAAACAGTGCATGGCCCTTTGCCCTATTCACTCAAAATGCCTCAGGCTTATTGTATACAGATTTTTAATGTCTTGTTTTTTCCTCAGGTTTGTGGCAGAGAGAGGTTCATCCAGACTGTTGGACCATGTGGAGCACATGGATAAATTACACAGTATACCTCCACCAGAGAGGACTAAAGATCCACAGACCACCAACAACATTGTTCCTATAGGGGTTAACCCCAAGCTAAGGTAACTTGCAATATATTGTTTTATAAAACTACATCTAAAGTTCACAACCATTCTTCTCTAACCTTAAGTCTGCCATTTACCGTATATCAGGTAATGTAAAGTCAATGCACACCATTGTTAGCTGAGTTGGTGTAACGTTAAAAGCCTGTTTTCCATGACTTCTGCCAAAAAGCATAACAAGACTGATCTGTGTTCTCCACAACTTAAACTCGGATTTTTACTTTTACTTAGATTTTCACTAACAATTCCTGTTTTTTTTTAAATTCTCTCCTTAAATTCTCTTGTGGTCTCCCTCTCCCATTCTCTTTTTTTTGTCAGGTGGCGGGGTGTGCGTGTGTTTATCTCCTCCACATTCCGAGATATGCATGCAGAGCGTGATGTCCTTGTACGTAATGTCTTCCCAGAGCTACGCCGCCGCGCCGCACCACACTACCTCTATCTACAGGAGGTGGAGCTGCGATGGGGTGTGACAGAGGAGGAGTCGGAGCGGGCAGTGGAGCTGTGCCTGTCTGAAGTTTGTCGCAGCCATATGCTGGTTGGGATTCTGGGGGAGAGGTATGGCTTAGTACCCCCTTATCCAGCCCTGCCCGACCTACCACAGTACAGCTGGGTAAGACTTGGTGTTATGAAATGTGATTAGCCACTAATAATTAAGTTAAACTCCAATACACAAATCTTTGAGGCAGCCCCCAGAAAACAAATGGCAGATTTGTCGACCAAGTGTGAACATACAACAGTGTGATCTTAAGAAATATCACTCCTTTTTAACTATAACTTTACTGTAAGGTGTAACTGTTGCCTTACCCACTGTGGGCATCAGCAATGGGCATCTGGCCTTAATACCCCATGCTCCGGTAAATATGATGCATTCATTGTAAAGTGCCTTGAGCGGTTGCTCGACTAGAAAAGTGCTTTATGAAAAGGAGTCAATTTACCCTGTGCTTACACCAAAAGTGTTACGAATGGCCAAAGCAGCCACCGTTCATTCTATGAGTGCTAGCCAAATAGGAATATTACTATGGGAGCAACAAGCAGTATGAGCCCAGTACACAGAGTGAAGAATGGAAATTGAGATGTTAACTTACTGAAAATGGGGATGACACATTTTTGCAGCAAGCTACAGTAATAACATCTCCACTACCAAATTGATAAGCTATTAAACATGACAAAATTCAAAACCTGCTGTACATTTTACAGGGAGGATTACTTGTACCCCCTTGATATTTTTTGTGCAGTGGGTCTAGGACACTAAGAAAGCAGGCTCTCTGAGCCCAAAATTCATAAATGCATATAAAATCACCCAAGTGTACTTAAAGGTTCACGCTGTTGGTGAACATTTTCCTTATTTTACAGTTGTAAATGTAAGAATGAGTGTAAATGATATATGATGCAGTAGTTTTATACTGTAAAGCACAGTCATTGTTACTTCGTAAGATCTTCAAACTGTACTGAAAGTGCTATATAAATATAGTACATAGTACGGCTACTAGCACTTACTAATGGCATTTCTATTACTATTACTACTATTACATCATTATTACTACTACTAGTAGTCATAATAACAACATTGATAATGTATTTGTTAGTGTAACGTTATGATTTCTCTTTAGCTGGCTTCCGCCCCTCCTGGTCTGTCTGTCACCGAAATGGAGATCCGTCAGTTCCAAGCTCTCTATCCAAACACATCATGCCAACGAATGTTCTGCTACTTCAGGGACCCAAACCTGACTACGTATGCTATAACAGCTCCATTGAAAAATTACCTGAACATTGTTAGAATAGTTTTACTTTTTTTTAACATTTAGCCATTTGGTAGACATTTTTATCTAATTCGATTTAGGCGTTAGTAGATAGACTTGAATGTTTCTGACTGACATCATAGAACGCAAGGTAATAATCATATCATAGCCAAGGGCACATTTCATATCAAATAAGTGTAGTTTAAATGTGTTTTAGATAGTCAAGTGGTTGTGAACAGGAGAATCAAAGTAAATTTAAATTGCCACATGTCATTGCCTTAGCCTATAGAATGTCAAATTTTAGCTGCAAAGTGCCTCTAGGCAGTTTAAAAATCTTGCATAGAGATCATTTAAGGATTAAGGTAGGCCTGGATGAGGAAAGTTTTTGGCCTTTCTTGAAGGGCTTAAGTGAGTCACTAGCTCTGATGTAGGCAGGAGGTCAGTTCCGCCATTTTTTATTTTTTTTATGGTGGAAAGGCAATGATTCATTTTGGTCTAATTAGTCTTGTTTAAAAGCTTTTAATTTTCAGAGATACCATTTACACCACATCACTGGCACCATTTATCAAGTTTATAGTGGCACCAGGTCATTGGTACCCTTTTACACATCAGTTGTCTTGAGTCCATTGTTTAAATTGTAGTATAGTTGAAACCAGGTTCAACTTACTCACTCTCATGCTGCACCTTGGGCTGAATCATTTTTGCTTTGAAGTATATTTACATATAATCCATCCATTAATTTTTCCTTTTCTTCCATTTGGTTTTGCAGATCGATACCTGTGGCATGGAGAGCAGACTTCGCCCCAGAGTCGAAGGAAGCAGAATCTAAAATGGCTGAACTAAAAAGAAGAATCCTGGCCAGTGATGTGAAAGTCACTGAGAAGTGAGAATCTTTACATCTTTTATGTGCCCGCTATCTCCAAAGCAGCACATGTGAAATGATACTGGTGAAACTAGGAAATTCTCACACATTTTCATAATGTAAATCTCCACTGGACCTCAAGACTCTCAACATTAGCTGCTCTTGGGAATCACCAATCACCCATGTCCAAAATACTCTTGCATCCTTTCATTGACAATTGATCATTTCAACTTTGTTGAAATTTAGATAAAATGTTTCTTTTTGGAGTGTCCTAAGCTTACAACATTCTTTAGTCATGCACCAGAAAATACAGTGCACTCAATACAGTGCAGATCTCAGCCAGGTGTACATATCACCATTCACCATACACACAGACATATGGACAGAAAAAGCGGTGTTTTTCCTGCCATTGTAAGACTTTTGTGCAGCACCCAAGTCAGTTGAATGGAAAATATGGAACACTATCAGTGATTTATGCTATCACTGCCTGATTTGACTCAACTGCAGATGTGTCATGCATGCTCATGGTTGACTCAGAGTGGGTAGCAACGGAAAGCAGTTGGCCGAACGAGCTAGAGAGTGAATGAGAGGGAGCGGCAATAGCAAGAACAAACATTTTCCAATAATTTTTAATCACCATAACCATGAGAAGTTCTTCATTATACAGTCATACAGTAGTTTGAGAGATTAGCTGAGGACACAGTTACATGCAGCTAAACACATAATCTCCTCCAGGGTACTGCTTGGTAGAGATAGAAGATACACACAGTAGTATGTTTCTAAGAGAATAACATGATGTTAAAAGCCACATTCATTCAAAATTAGTTTTGATGACTTGAAATGAAAGAAAGCCTTTGGGTGTTTTTTTATGGTGAAGCATCTCTTTCAGTGCTTTAGTTGACCCCATTGGTCTATCTCTCTGTCCCAGTTACCCATGTGAGTGGGGGGGTGTTGTGGATGGGAAGCCCTATGTGAAAGGCCTGGAGGGCTTTGCAAAGGCTGTGCTGGAAGACCTCTGGATGGCTGTGTCCAAGCAGTTTGTTGAGGTTAGTTATTCATTAATATTGGGGTTGCCGTGGCTCAGCACTAGAGCACTCACCTTCAAATCAGGCGTTCCAGGTTCTGTCCCACTGCAGGTTGTCAGGAGAAAGGCCTCCAGCCTTAATCACCCATGTTTGATAAATGTGAGACATACACTGTAAAGGCTTTTGAGTGGTTGCTAAAGTAGAAAAGCACTATGTAAGAATAAGTTAATTTACCTTCCAACCCAACCCCTATACGCACTCTAATCAGTCTTTAGTTTAGGAGCTTCCGACTCTTTTTGAATTTAAATTGCTACTTCTATGTCTCAGTGATGCAGTGAGTAGCCCATCAAATTTAATTCCTGGTATGTGAAAACTTGCCCGGCAAACAAAACTGACTCCGATTCTGAAATCTGAGTATATCATCATTCCTCAATCTTAGACTAAAGACTATGTCTACATAATGACTGTTCTCAACAATATAATGCCTTAGAACATTGCTTAATGCATAATGTAAATATTATTTGTTGTTGGAAGAGCCTCACTTTCTAACACAAATATGATTCAAACAAGCAATCACATAAGTTGTATTTTCTGAATGACAGGATTTTGATGAAGCAGAGGCTGCATCAGATGTGGTGGAGCAGGAGGTCCATCAGGAGGGCCTACAGAGGCAGTTCTATGCCAGGGCCAAGCTGTTGGCTGGAGCAGTAGAAAAAGTACAGGAGATCCAGGCCAAAGGAGGCATGCTGCTGGTCAATGGAGAACCAGGAGAGGGAAAAACTGTCTTCATGGTAGGTTGCTTTACTTTGAGACTTCAATTTAAAGCACATGATGGGCCTCTTAAAAAAGTCACACTAAGACATTGTGAACTTCATTTGATAAAAAATCTGCCTCCAGGGAACTCTCTCTCCTATATTTAAACACTACAGCACAAATACCAGTACAGTGTTTTGGAAAAATTCTGCAAGGCCTGTCTTCCTTAGTTGCTTTGTCTTGGAAGCTGTGTTACTACTCCAACAGAAGTTATCATGAAGTATTTGATCTCTGGGCATAGCATGAATTTGTAATACAGTAATGCAGTCTCCATCAACAATACCCTTTTATCATTTCCTTAACTGTGGTAATGTGTATTAAGTAATCTAGCGTTGTTGTACACTGCTTGAATGCTGCTCTTGTGCTCTTAGTGAGGTGTTAGAATACAATATTGAATGTAATAGTGCAGCAGATTAATTAAATAACAATAATCACAATACAGATACTGCTTGCAATGAGATTAGTCTATACTTCTTTTCTACTCGTACTCATACCTTTCTCCCCCCATTATAGGCTGCTCTAGCCAATGCCCTCAGATCCACTGATAAATCCAGAAGAAAACTTAACTTTGATGTCATATCCTACTCTACGGCAGCAAGCCAATCAGCATGCTCTGTGGATAACCTCCTACGGTACCTCAATCGGTTGTTGAGAAAAAGGAACTCTACTAATGAGGAATTGACCCTTCCTTCAACTTACAAGTAAGTTCCTTAAATTAGAATACAAACCCATATTTTCTGTTTATGTTTCTTTGAAATTGATGAAACTGTTCATACATTTCAGGCATTTATAGTGTTCCCAGCCAATATCCCATTAACTATATTTTTACTATAGAGATTTGTTAGAAGAATTTCATTCAAAGTTGAGTGACAACAAGAAGGATCAACCACTGAGCCTGCTGGTTGATGGGGCGGACCTTATCCAAGATGTCAGGAACCAGCTCAACTCTGACTGGATACCACAGCAGCTTCCACAGGTATGTCAATTTGACTAGTTTCTAACCCTAGGTTAAATATTATCAGCCAGTTCTGCCCAGTCAATGCATTTATCTTCTCATAAACGATCTTGACAACAGATAGCTTTTAGGATAACCATGCTAAAATATTTCTCTATATGTCAGCATAAACTTTTTTTTGTAATTTACATTTTTATGTTTTCAAACACAGTGCAAAATAACAATTAAACTCTAGGTATTTAAACAAACACCATAATACACTGTTGCAACAGCAGAAACTTTTTACTCTGTGCACATTTGTCTTTGCTTTATTGTCAAAGTAAATGTTAATTATTACGTTTTATCATCACTGCAATTAGTGAGGTTCATTTTTACATGATATGATTAGTCCCCACATTGTGGAGATGGAAACGGACTTAGATGGAGTTTTGGGGATTAAGGCCAGGTACCCCTCCTGACATTCCACGCGTATACTGAATTATAATCAAGGATTATGGGAAATATGTGCAGAGGAATTAAATTATTTGAAGATATCTAAATGTATATAGATGTATTTTAGTGTGCTGAAACCAGAATACTTTTTATTCTTCTAGGGTATCTGTATAGTGGTAAGTGTAATGTCCAATTCAGCTTTGCTGAAAAGCCTTGCCAAGAAGAAAGGGGCCATTCTGTTCCCTGTGGGACTGCTTTCTATGCCAGATCGAAAGGAGATAGTTCAGAAACAACTGGATGTCTTCGGGAAGAAACTCAGTGACACCAACTTCAATAGCCAGGTTCTTCTTAGTATTCTTCATAGCACCATTAGGCCTGGTCCACACTGCTTACCTGTGTTTTACAGCTACCCTGGTGAACTGCTACTACTTGCATGCATGTAGTGTCCACATGGATAGCTTTGCTTGTACTGTGCTGCTACTGCAAGCCCCACTTTTCAACACTGAGTTTGCCTTTGATAATGACCATCAATAATTGAATGTCTATTTTTTAAATAAGTTTCATTTATTCATATTTAGTTTAGACAGAAAAACATACATGGGGCTTCTGCCATGACTATATAGTACACATGTAGCCTCCACTTTCTCCTAACGTGCCATTGCTAGTATTGTCAATAAAATATTCAAGTTATACATTTGTTTTTAAATTGTGTGTGTGTGTGTGTATGTGTGTGTGTGTGTGTGTGTGTGTGTGTGTGTTCATTCAGCTCCAAACACTAATGATGAAGAAGGGAGCTGTGAGTCCTCTATACCTGCATCTAGCCTGTGAAGATTTGAGAAATTTTGCCTCCTTTGACAAGGTGTGATGTCAATATATGAGAGAGGTCCATTTTTACATGTCACGATTAGTACCCATCTTGTGGGGGTGGACAGACTTGGATGGAGTATGGGGCAGTAAGGCCAGATGCCTTACCTGATGCCCCGTGGAGGGATTGAACCCACAATAACTGACTTGTCTGTTTGAGGAGTGTGTTCTCTACCACTGAGCTACTTCATTCCCCTGTGACGTCAAGTCATGAAAGATGAGATGATTAATAGTGATTCAAAAACTCCCTTATACATTTTTAAGAGAGTGGTCAGGGTTTACTTGAGCATGCATCAAGTCAGGGTTGTTTTATAATAGACCTTGCTGTCCATAAGACTTGACTGGTAAAACTATTTGTCAGGGTGCCTAGGGCTTGCCAATGATCTCATTGTCCACCTTAACAATGTGGCAATATTAATTAATTATTCCTGTTTGAGGTGGCCAAGCAATCAATTTGAAAGAAATCACTAATTCAACAAGTGATTTGTAATCACATGGCAGCTTTCAACATTATAAACAATGAGCCTCCTTATGAAAGTATAGTCTCTGCTGATGTTGATGGTTTTTTGCTCTAGATGAAGGAGACCATCCATGGTCTTCCCCAGACCCTGAACCTTTTGGTCCAGCACAGCCTAGATAGACTCTGCTCACAGTATGGAGATGTAGCAGGATTCAGGTGGGCCATGGCAGCTCTCACTGTCAGCAACACAGGTAAGATAGTATCATGATAAATCACATGGAAATCTAACTGGTAATAGTAAGGCTGTCAGGTGTTTGGTGAATGATACTGCTTATCACATATAAAGCCCTACATGGTCTTGCTACTTTATACATTTCCAAACTTCTGCATCCTTATTTCACCTTTTGGCCACTCAGATTTTTTGACTAGGTTTACTTATTTATACCCCAATCACTCCACAAATCAGAAGGTGACTGTGCATTTGCTATTAGGATCTCATACCTCTGGAACAGTCCCCCCCTCTCTCTGTTAGATCAGCTGAGTCTTTAAACAGCTTTAAAAAAACTTCTCAAAACTCATCTCTAATTACTTGCTGTCCCTATAAAGAGACTGTAATTTATACTTTTGGGAACTAGAATTATATGTATCTTGTTTATATTAAGATTTTAAAATGTGCTATATTTTTGACATATAAGATCATTTGACTTCAAACCTCTCCTTCGTTTAATTTGTTAATTTATGATTTCCCTTTTTGTTTTCACATTTATTTTTACTCTATTTTATGATATGTTTTACCAATGATTTAACCAGCACTATATAAAAGTTAGTTAATCTGATTAGTTAGTTAATCTTGTTACTTTTTACGGTATTTTTTCAGTCTGATGATACTGTCAGTCATAATAAGCCTCACTGGAAGGGGTTGTAGATGGCATTTAGGAGAGTACATCTATGGTGTCCACTCTTTTTCTATAGGTCTAAGGGAGAGAGATCTATATGGCATACTGAGTATGTGCAATGAGCTAGCCTCACAGGACAAGCAAATCACATGGCAAGAAGTGCTACTGCTGGCCAGGAAGCTCAAAGGACGTTTTCCCATGGCAACATTCACCCATATGGTGCGGAGTTTACAGAGGTATGAGATTTGACCCAATGGTTGGATCTGCATTTCTAAGCTATAAGGTCTGGCCTTAGGGTCTTTCTTCACAAGCTGGTGGGGAATTTTATGTGCAGCCAAATGATAAGCAGCAATATACAGCATTACATTTTTTCTTCGGGAATTATGTATACCATATAATCAGAAAAACTAGTTGATATTTACCTTATTCTATTCCTCTAATTCAACTTGACTGCTGAAGTTGTGATATTTCCTGTACATTTTGAATGTTTTTTTCATTATGTTTTGTTGCATCTTATAACAACCAATGAGCGTAGCAACTGATAAACTTAACAATATGGAATAAGAAGAACATCTGTGGATACATTTTACACTACTTAACTTCAAGTAAACTACTTGGGTTCAAGTAAAATTTCAAAAAATAATGCAAAGAGCTAGAGCTGTTCAAAAGTGTGGTTTCATCCTCATTTTAGTCTGATTGGACCATCTTACTGCCATGGTAAAGATGACCTGCTGACTCTGACTAATCCAGATGTGAAAGGGGCTTTTGATAACTTCTTCCTCCCATCAAAAGATGATGAAACCAGGGCTCATCTCATATTGTCAGGTAAAAAAAAATTCTTCCTCTTTCCAACTATTAATTATTTGTGCGATTGATTTAAGGGCTTATTTCTACATTAATATTTTCATTTACTTATCTAGAAGACCACGGAACTTACAAGAGAATTGGGAATTAATAGACAAATTCAAATGTTACCAACTACTATCATGGACCATTATGCACTAATCCTAGCCAAGACTGCATGTCAAATTCAGAAATTTTTGTTTAAGTGCACCTGAGATCATCAAGAGGTGGAGAGAAGGAAAATCAAAGTCCAAAACAGATTGATATCACCACAAAACTATAAACCAGGCATGTTATGCCATGAGAGCATAAAATGGCAAATACAATTAGCAAAGGGCTCAGTAATAGAAACCATTCTAAGTTTATTTGAGTAAGAGTTAGTTAATAACTGCCAGTGCTAATTCATATTCATTCCACACTGCCACCCAAGATTGTTTAAGGGCTTAGGTAAGTTTTGAATAGAAATTTCACTTCTACTGTCCTTTTCTATGTCTTTCGGTTAAAGCTCATCTGTGGGCAATAGCTGACAGCCAAGGAACAAGCACATTCCTTCACAGTGAAGCAAACTCCATCCTGCACTTGCCCTCCCACCTGGTTGGTACCCTTATTGTGGCTTTCCTAACTTCCATAGAAACATATTTTGCTTTGATTCAGATGCACTGGCATTCCCAACACTAAGAGTTATGTCTTTTATTGGGAAATTCACACAGTTTATCATTAGTAATTTTATTTGAATTGTCAATTACTCGAATCTGCCTGTAAATTTCAAAGTGTGAAAATCACCTTTTCTTCCAAGAGGCAAATACTGCATTAATTGTAGTATATAGCCATTAAATGTTGTGTCACTAAGTCATATCCTTTAGAAGATCGTTGGCACATAAATTGCCAATGACAATTGTTTTATCATTTATACTTGCTTGCTTTTATGTCTTTGTTTAGATAAGAAGTGACCAATGGGAAGTGCTCCATTCCCTTCTCTCCAGTTACTACTTCCTGTATGCTAATGTGCGCCACGGCCTTCTACACCACCTCCTGGAGATCTACAGCTTGTACGGTGAGTGGTGGAAAGTATTCTCGACAATAACATCATTACAGTGATGCCTTTTACGTTCATGGCCTCTTTTGGATAAATACTACAGTTGGTCCGATGTATTTGTTATCTGCGTGAAACTATGATTATGGTGCAGCACAGTGCCCATGTGGTTCACGCTATTGGGGCACTGGTGCCATTCTTGGATTTGATCCGAGTAACCCTATATGGAGTTTGCCTGTTCTCTTCATGTTTACATGGATAAATTGTGTTTGGATGTCTTGCCATATGACTAGTGCAATACCCAGCATATTTTTCCCTTTATTGTGAGAATGGACTTATAAATATCATCTGGAAGTTCCTTAGAAACCCAACCCTCCATGGGTGAATGACAGATGTCATCATTTTATTTTTTCTTGCCTGTAGACAAGCAGAACAAGTATCAGCCTTCAGGTAATTGCACGAAAATACACCTCTTTAGTTATAAATCTTTGTTTTATCTTACATATTTCTGTGGTGGAGTCTCCCAGCCAAATAATTTCACATGAGTGTACTTGTACAGCTGGATTGGCAAAAAACCTTTTGAATACCTACATGTTTGTCATCTTCACTTCCAAACACATCATGGGATACACAAGTTGTCCTTATTGGTTTTGTATCATTCACTCAGCTACCAACCCAGGTAATATGGATGACTGCTGGGCTTTCCTCCGACGTCATGCCTCTCTACTGTCCACCTGGCCAGCCTTGTTTGTTCAGCAGGCCCTCAATCAGCCACCCCACACTTCTGCTCAAACTTGGGCACAAGGCCTAATAGGACAGGGCAGTTTCCAGGTTGTCCAGAGGTTAAACAATGATAGCCCTATTCTGAAACAGAACTGGTAAGTAGGTTCTCCACTTGCATACACCAAATGGTTTGGTAATTACGGTGGAGTGTCAGAAATCTTTTGTTATTTTGCTTCTCCCTCCTTTAATCTTGAAAGGTAATTTTTATGCATTTATTTATGCCTTTTTCTATTCCTACAAATTTTTATTTTTTGTAGAAGGAGACAAGATAAGACAAGATAATATATATTTTTATTTGCATGTTATACTCTCTAGGTGGCTTGCCAACATATGCCAAAAAAATTAGCCAGAGTGAAATTATACCCCATTTCAAACTTAATCTTAATGCATAAACAGGACTACCAGTGGTGAGCCAAGTTGAATCGAGCCCCTCTGAACACATGTTAAGTTCAGAAGACCTTTATTGACCTGCTGCTGTAGCTCTTGTGAATGTTGCAGTTTAATCAATAGTGTTTGGTGTTGGTGTTTATGTTTTTCCACCCAGTGAGCTAGTGTCCACCTTCCGGTCTGAGCCTACCTGTGTGGTTATGAGCCCAGACGGAGAGCTGATGGTGGTTGGTACTGGAAAAGGAACACTGCACTTAATCCATACACAGACTGGACAGGTAGGCAGCAATAGATAGATAAATCCCATGTAATTTAAAAGTAAATTAAAGTACCTTTAAAGGAATGACTTTAAAAGGTGACTCTTGAGTCCGTTCACCTTTGTTCTTTAGCTTACACATCCAAACAGCTAAAGGAACTATGCCTAAGAATCGCTAGTAGCCTGCTGGCTCATTGAGTTCAATGTATAGATGTTGTTTTCTCTGTGCTGAACATGGTCTGGTGTTAGACCTGCTGTTTGCCCCCATGTTTGCTTATTTGTCATTCATGCTGTATGCTCTTCATCTGGGTAACATGTTTCAGTACCCTTGTGGTGTTTGATATAGTGTTTAACTTGAATGTTCGAATACTTGGACATACCATATGTTGTCCAAGTGTTTAGATATATCTTTTCTTCATCATCAATCCATCGTCAACCGCTTATCAGGTGTTGGGTCGTGGAGTATAGCTACACACATCGGCTATAAGTCTACCTATGATCTTACGCTGTTACGTACCCTACGTCAGGGTTATATCTTTCAGATAGCCTATTTTATTTTTTATGTTTAATTTTATGCTCTAATTTTTTGCTCTATTTGTGTTATTTCTATATTGGTTTGCTGTTCCACTATTACAACAAGTCAGTTTTTCCCACAGGGTTCATTTGTTTCTAAAAGAAAATGTATTTAATTAATTTTTCCCTTGTGTCTTTGAGCCTTGATTCTGTTCCTATATCTGAAACCTTATTGAACTGTTTGGGATGGCATATATTAATACTATTAAGGCTGAATGAATCACTTCTGTCCTGGCCATGGACAGGAGGTGAGAACAATGCTGAGCAGTTGCGATGGTGTCTCGAGCTGCATCTTTCTGAGGAATGATCTTCTGGCTACGACCTCGTTTGATGGACGAATAGAGTTGTGGGACATTGGGACAGGCTGCAGGTGAAGTAGTGTGTTTCAAGATGATTTATAAAAGGGTTTCATAAGAAGTATCGGCACTTGGTCGATCTCATCAAACACTAATGTTAAGCTAAGCTAAACTGTCAAGATCAATATAGGGCTGTCTTTTTGTCTTTTGTCTCATCAAGTGTCTTTATGTTTTTGCAGGCTTTCTCTTTTTAATGGCCACTCTAATGCAATAACAGGAAGTGATGTGACCACAGACAGGAAGCATCTTGCAACTGTATCCTTGGACTTTACATTGAAAGTTGGTCTATATTTAATTTCTTTTGAATAGAGCTATTGATCAGGTATATTTTGCACCCCTGAAGATATCCACAATGTATGAATCCCAGAAAATGGCTCTCTGGTTTACAGGTGTGGTCATCACCAAAGGGTCAACTAATAACGACCTTGCCTAGCTCTAGTCCACTGAATTGTGTGACCTTTGACCATGAAGGTCACCTGCTAGCTGCTGGCTGCTGGAATGGGACAGTGATTGTGTGGCGCTGGCTGCAGAATAGCATTATGATGGTAAGTTAGACTTAGAAAGGATATTGTTTCTGCTATTACATTTTGGAACCTACCTGCATGGATCAACATCGAACCAAACATGAATAAAACGAATGGTGTTTTTGTTAACTACCTGCAGTGATATTTGGTAATTGGAGTGTTGTTAAAACACTCACAATCTATGCGGTTGATCCTATAAAGAATTACAAAATTGCCAGTGCAGTTATATCAACACCTGATTATGTAAACGTCTTGGTACGACTAGCATCTTTAGTGATATCTACCCGCTAAACAAAATCGCTTCACTTCCTTGTAAACTGACCACTATCAACTCTCCTGAAGCTATAAAAAAACCGATATGGAATATATAATTTTACCTGGGAAAATATTACACAGTAATAACTGTAAAAAATCAACTATAAAAGTGTTTATTTTATAGATATTAGATATAAATCAGGTTCAATCCCATCACGGGGTGTCCGGAAGGGTATCTAGCCTGAATCCACTACATGCCATCTACATCTGTATCTATCCCCACAACTTCGGGATGGATACTTGAGTAATTGTGACACATATTGTATAGAAAGCACCATGCGGATTTTTTTTCCAGCTGGAATACTCGAGTATTATTACTTAAAGCACCTCTGTATGATATCTGGGAATGTGGACAGTCAGCATGGTTAATACTGGTCAACCAAAAGTAGTCACAAAGCTAGCCCTCACTTCATTCTCCTTTAGGATGTTTATGTTATGTCTCACACAAGAGATTTACTCCCTTTCTTCTCATGATTTAATGTTTTAATATGATGCTTTTTATTTTCTCTCTCTCTCTCTCTCTCTCTCTCTCTCTCTCTCTCTCTGTCTGTCTCTCTCTCTCTCTCTCTCTGTCTGTCTGTCTGTCTGTCTGTCTGTCTGTCTGTCTGTCTGTCTGTCTGTCTCAGACCCTTTCTGGTCACAAGCAATCCGTACACAGTCTTTCCTTCTCTCCCTCCACCTCCATGCTGTGCACTGGTTCCATTTCTGGGGAGGTAAGGGTTTGGTCAATGTTAAGCTCCACCTGTGTGGGGTGCTATCAGGCACACTGTGGTGCCACAGAGGTCCTCACTTTTGTGGATGGCGGGAACATGCTGCTAAGTGGCGGCTCTGATAACATGGTGAGTTATCGCCACACACCACACACACACACACAGACTGGTGTAGAATAGTTAAACTCATGTTGATGTATGGTATTGGGGATAAAATAATCAGCCAAATGACAGTGGTTATTTGACTGAATGAAAATCACCCCCATCTCTCTTCTTCTCCGCCTTCCAAAACAGCTCCAGCTCTGGTCAGGGGGACTTGGTTGTTCAGTGTCTGCCTTTAAAGAGGATGAGGTAAGCTGCCAGAGGTGTACATCCATCACATTATGCTCTGTATATAAAGGAAACATTTCTTATCCTAAACTAGTTATGGCTCATTTCAAAACATATACTTCATCTTTAGTAACCAGTTCACAAAATAAAAATCATGACAGTTTTAGGGGGCCGTTGTAGCTTAGCGGTAAAGCCCACGTCAGGAAATGACAACCCAGGTGCCACAGGTTCAATCCCAGTGCGAGGCATTAGGAAAGGCATCTGCCATTGATCCTCCATGCTCCATCTAGGTCTTTGTCCACTTCCACAACGTGGGGACTAATTATGATATGTAAAAATGGACCTTTCGATCATCACATTGTTATTTTTAAATTCCAGTGGAATTATGGATCTCTGTGTTTGTTTTATGGAGCACTCTCTAAGTCGTATTTAGCAAAACATGGGAACTCTGCTGTATTATATCATGTTGGAGAATTACAAAACACAAATTGTACAACATTCTGACAGACAGAGGCATCTTGTAATGAACTGGTGAATGAAGTCATTTGTTGGAAAAACTAGATTGTACAGATCTTGGCTAAACTTTGAGGATGGTCATAATTTTTTCCAACTTGTTTTTAGAGATACTTGATTTACAGATAAGACCCTAGGTCCCCTTCCTCTACATTTTGAAAAGTTAGTTGATAAAAATACCCATGTTTTTATTTGGTGATCCAGGAGAAACAAGAACCACCGCAGAAGAAACCGAAGCGTATGGCCTCAGGGCCTGCTGCTCTCTGTGTGGCCATACATGGAGACTGTGCTGCTGTGGGTTATCATGGTGCAGGCCTCAAACTGTTCAACCTGGAATCAGGTGTGTGTGCGTGTCTGTGTAGAATTGTGTTTTACATGTGTTCCAGGAATGTAAGGATTCAAACTCATACTTCTTCAAAAGTGCAACTTTCTACTCTCAGAGCTAACACAAACATAAGTTGTGTTCACTTTTTCACAATCAGATCCACATGGATACAGAAGATGAAGGTGGCTACTTGGAATAATTAGAGAGGTGGTGGTGCTGAATAAACATGAGCAAAACCAAGCATATAGTGTTAATGGTGTCAAGTTATCCATAGTAGACTCAACAATGACTGACAGGGATGATAAGATTTGTTGTGTCACTGTTTGGTAGAATGTTTCTAATGTGAAGGTAAATCGGTTATGATTGGGTAATAAGAACAGACATGGAATCTCATGCTCAGGCTCAAGCAGTTCACCAAAAATTGAAAATGATGCTCATCATCAAATATGATTTAAATATATTGCAACATAAATTAGGAAACTGGATTCAATTTTTAGGTGAGAGGATGTGGGCCAGCAAGGACCTTCAGGTGTCTGTGTTGTGCCTGATGTGGCTTGCGAAGGAGGCCGGTCCAGAGCTGCTGGTTTCTGGTGGAGGAGATAACCACTTGAGAATGTGGAAAAAAGGAGAGGAAGAAATTCAAGGACAGTTAATGATGATTGGAAAGTTTGGGATGCAACAAGGCCCTATCTTGGCCTTAGCTCAGAACTCCTCATACCTGGCCACTGCCTCAGGTGAGTCCTGCTGGTGATAAATGAGAGGTGTAAGTACAGCCATGTAATTTTTGATAGGTTTAAAAAAATGAAATAAAAGATTCCCTTATCAGTCCCACAAGGGGGAATTTGGATTTCTCTGCATTTTTGACCCAACCTATATTGTATATGAGCAGTGAGCTGCCAACATGGCTCTCGGGGAGCAGTTAGGGGTTTAGTGTCTTGCTCAAGGACACCTCGACATGCTATATCCAGGACCGGGGATCAATCCTGCAACCTTCTGCTTGCCAGACAACCGCTCTACCCACTGAGCTATGCTGCCCCCGTTTAATAATAGGTTTAGGTTTAATAATAGGTTTAGTAAGTTATGTGAAAAAATAGTTGAAAAAAATACCCAAAGAAAAGTTATTTCCCCACATGTACATTTTCTACTTAAGTAATTCTTGCATGAAATGATTTCTTGAGATAGAAGAGAAATGTGACAATGTCAAGTCATTCGACACTTAAATGGTCTTTCCTTATTTGATTCAGATGACGTGACCATTGCTTTGTGGTCACTGAAGGACTTCAACTTTGATCCTTGGGTTGACCCGACAGTCGTGTCTGTGCTGAGGGGACACAGTGGAGGGGTCACCTGTTTGGCTTTCAGTCCTGATGGTGGGTGTCTTCTATCTGGTGGAAAAGATCAGGTAGGAGGTGACCCTATGTGCTGGTTTCTGGCTGAAAGAAACAACCCTGTCATTATCCCTGTGGTGATTTCACTGTGTTTCTGGGAAAATAGGTTAAGAATTGACTAAATTGTCATGTGATTCAAATGTTTCTGGTTGAAATTCCCACCAAGATGTTGGGCAGAACTTTGTAGGGAAATTGAATAAACAACACAGCAAGACCCTTGCTGTGTTTTGGTCATGCAATTGTCTTTTTTTCAGTCTCTGATGGTGTGGGATGTGACTTCCTCTCCGCCTGCTCTCTCCAAGTCCCTCCCTCACTCACATGATGACTGGATCACTGGCTGTGTCTGGACCCCAAGTTGTGTGGTGAGCCCCCCTCACATGTCCTTATGTTCTTATCACAAGTGCAATTCCATACTTGTGAATAATGTATAGCAGAGCCACCATATACAGAAATAATTTGTAACTGCTCAGTTTTGTACAATCTACACAAAGTTACCTGTACCCTGCTGTTAGACATTAAGCATTCCACCAAGAAATATAACTTAGTTGAATAAACTTAGATAGCACTCAAACCTAAACTTGAACTTTGAATTTGAATTTCACATGTGTCATTACATAAAATTTCTATTTTTCATTATATTGTGTGTTTTGCGGTAAAAAAAAAATTCAGGTGAGCTCCTCCAATGATGGCAGGCTGCATGTTTGGGACTTGAATGCAGGTGTCCAGCTCATTGAAATCTCCTGGAGTTGTCCCTTGAGATCTGTCTGCTGCTTGGTGAGTTTGCCAAACCAGCAAGGAACAGTATGAGCAATAATATATTGATGATATTGATGGGATTAAAAAAATAGATAAACACATTTCCTTGCTTTTTGCAGCATGAAATCAATGAACTATGAGATAATAAAATTAGTAGATCGACCTTCAATTTAGAGGCTTGAGTTCAAAGTTTTGTGGCAGCAAGTATCTGCACAGCTTAAGTGTCTTTGAGCAAGACATGTATATTACATGCTTACTGCCCTGTGAGAAGGACAGGAAACATAACGAGTATGTTGGCATTAGGATCAATATGTCAAAATAACCTTCAGTCAGGCTCTTGAGGTATTACTAGCCCCATGAATCCCTGCTTTATTTTAATGTTCATTACTATATGGTTTTTGAAGAGCTACCACATGTGACTAAGTGGGAGTTTGTTGGATAGCCATAGCCTTTTTTTTGTTGTTCTAAGTAACATTGATTTCCAATCTGAATTATATATTTCCTCCCTTTTAACATGTAGATGACTTTGTAGCTTGTCCAGAATGTTCTATTACAAACAACATTGTACATCTTTTGAGGCTGGACATCAGTCTTTAGTGAAGGTAAAGGCTCTGATAACATGCACTGCTATTGTTTTACTGTGTATAGGGACCATATGTTGTAGCAGGCTGTGCCGAAGGGGATCTCCATGTGTGGAAGTGGGAAACAAAAGTGGAGATCTGCCACATTCCTGCTCACCGTCAGCAAATTCACCACTGCACTATTCTTCCTAATAAAGGTTCATTTAACATCCACACTCTCCTAAACGCATAAATGATTACCCTTACATCAGTTGCTCTCTTTCTTTCTACACTTTAAATTCCTTTTCTCTAGTGTGCAAACACAAAAAGCACATGATGGCCCATCTCTACCATTAAGAATTGAAACAACTCTTTTACTACATCATTGAGATGTCTGATTAAAAAAATATATACATTTCTCCTGAAGACCCAACCAAAGAAGTCATCTCAGAAGAAATGATAGTTGCTACTGCATCTGATGATGGGACCGTGCAACTTTGGAAGCCATTCCAGGTATGTGTATTGGACACTTGAGTCTAACAGTATTTGTGAGTCTTAGTGAATTCTGGTCGACCATTTGACTACTGTATGAGTGGTGGTTATTACAGAGTTATACAGATTGCCAGAAAGTCCTTAGCTTAGACCTTCACATCAGATAAGGAGTAACTCCCTTGAAAACCCTTTAACAGGGATAAACCTCTAGAAACTAGAAAGAAACCTCAGGGAGAGCAACAGATGTTTTTAGGTCTGTTAATTAGAAAATTGGTACCTGTTCCCACTCTACCTCTCATGGTCGTGCACAGGTGGAGCACTTCAGCACTTTTCAAGGTCATAGTGGCGGAATACATGGAGTGGTCTGCAAGGAAGGAGTCCCAGAATTCCTCACTGTGTCTGAGGACTGCTCCCTCAGGTGTTGGATATGGACAATAGGTATGAACTCTGCTTCTAAGGTATAAATTGTGAATATAACCAAAACTTGCATTTTGACTTTTAGATGTAAGATGGGTTGTGAAGTCCTACAGCTTGGAACAAAGTATAAACTGATCATATCCATGCTCTCTAGTTTCACAACAAAGACGATAGGATAGTTCAACAGAAATATTTGATTCTTAATTTTAGATGAATTAACTGTCCCTAAATGTATATTGATGTAGCATGGCTTAGGAGGTAGATCAGGTCATCTAGTAATTGGAAGGTCACTGGTTTGATCCCTGGCTTCTTCAGAAAGCATGTTGAAGTGTCCTTGGGCAAGATTTGAACCCTTAACTCATTGATTGGTGCCGGAGCTGCCGACTGCTCCTATGTAATAGGATGGGTTGAAGCCAGGGGGAAAATTTCATTGAAATAATAAAATTGCCAAATAAAGCTGCTATGTTGCTATTTTCAAATTGGTTAGTGGGAAATGAAGCTCTATCTAGCTATAATTTCCCTCGCTTAAGCTCCTTGTGTTTTTTGTGAATTTGATTATAAGGCACTAGCAAGTTTTGGTTTTGTTGGTTGTCTTCTCAGTTATTAAAGTTTTAATCAGTTAGTTTAGTAATGTAAATTGTCTGACCTTATGATGCAAGTACTTTCAGTAAATGAGAGAAAGCCTATTTCTTACATGGTATCTTAACTAGTAGTATTTACAATATATCAGTGAAACAGACCAGTGACCACATTGTATCACTGGCATCATCTTCCTTTCTGTTCTTCTCATCTATGTAGAGAGTCCTCCCAGCCTGAGAGGTGCTGTCACAGCAGTGTGCTTTTCTCAGACAGACAACCTTGTACTGGCAGGCTATGAATCAGGTCTGCTGGAGATATGGCAGCATAACACTATAGTTGGACACAAACAGGTGATCTCTTCTCTCTCTCTCTCTCTGCTGTCTTCTGTTTCTGCCTCTCTATGTGTAGATTAATGAAAGAATGAACTTCTAAAACAAATGTTCCCTTTGTGTTTTTATTTGTGTACCATTTCTTTCTGTGTGTGTTTGGAGGGGCGTATTCTGCTGTATTTATTTTAAAAATCCTATGTAATGAATCTGCAAAGACAAGAATGCTGTACATTGCCTATGTGTGTGTGTGTATATGCACCTTTTTTCATGCATTAGTCTATGTGAACATTTAGAGTAAGTACATACTGGTTCTATGTGTTTTTCTCAGGGTTCTGATAGCCCCATCACAGCAGTCTGCTCCATGCCTGGTGGCCAGTTTGCCGTGGGCTGCAGGAAACCCTCTGTTAATGTGTGGAAAGTGGTGTGGAATCCTCAACAATGCACTGCTAGGTAAACGGCCAAAACACACCATGGCACAAGCCTTCTTTTTTTGTTTTGTCTGTGTATGTTTGCATGTGGTTGGCAAATTTAACATTCAGATGTTTTCACCCCGAATATGCCTGCACTCGGACAGCAAATGAGATGTAGTGCATTCCATAAGTTTAGATATTATCATATTCATATCATAATATGATGTCTTTCATGTAACGTACCAAGTCTAATATAGTGAATGTATAAGCATTGGGTGACAGTTACAACTAGACTAATACAATAATATCACCAATCACAGCATCAACTTTGGTGATACTAGCAGCACCAATAACAGTGGCGAGGTCAATAATAATGAAAACAATGTTCAGAGCAAAAACAAGAAAAATGAAGATGCTGATTCTGGGATGTTGAGCACTATTATCCATCTTGTGGTCTTCATGCTCCTAGATTGGTGAAGGAAGCCACATATGCCATGACTGCTCCATTGATGTACCTCCACCACTGCTCTGTATTGATTGGGGCTTTAGAGAATGGAAGACTGGTTAACATCATGGCCGATGAAGAAAACAAGTGGCGACACACAATCTCTGAGTAAAATTACTTAACTTACTTTAAGAATATGTTTGAAATATTTTATAGAAGGTAAAACATTGGGTATAGTGGTTATTGCATATAAAGGCATTTAGGATGTAACAGTTTGAGTTCAGACATCAGAAAGACAATTGATGCAATTCTGTCAAGTACAGAGATGATGGAGGAGGATCTGCTGCTGTTATAATGAGTTATGGAAAACCTGTAAAAGTCACAATTTAAAAATAGGTTCAAAGGACATTCATGTTCAAAAAGGTTGGTAAATGTTGTGGAACTTTGCTTTTATGTGTGTGTGTGTGTGTGTGTGTGTGTATATTTGTAAAAGTTATTTGTAAAAGTATTTCAGTAATTTTCACGAAATTCTGAAAGAATCCTAATTCAAAACTAATGGAATCCAGAGGCTATGAATACTGTTTCATGAAATTTTCCTTTTTTCGGGCTATATTTTCATCTGTGCAGTTCTTTTGAAGGGGGTGGTCTTTGTTAATATTATACAATTCTTTTTTTGTCCTTTATGCTAGTGAGGGGTTTATTTCAAGGTGTTATGTTTTTATTAGTCCCTTATTCTTCAAGCCAATCTTCACAGATTCTGTTTTTTGTTTTTCTTAGTAATCATAAACACATTGAGTGAAAAATTCTGCAAAATATTTACATCTACTTTCTTGCCACTTGTTGACAGTGTAAATGGCTGCAGTGATATACATGTGTGTTTCTCTTAACTACAGTTGGTCTGAAAATGTGCACATTCTCGGGATGATTGCCAATGATGAGAAAAGTATGTGGCTGGTAGGTGAGGAAGATGAAGGTGGAGTTGAACTGGGCTTCATGGTGAGTGTCACCCTATCAGTCTCATTCCCTCTTCACATGTGCTTTTCTCATTGTAGTTATCTGTTCCTATTCAACAGTCATCACTATCACTTAAAAGGAGGAGTTGCTTTGCTCTAAAAATCCCCCCCCTTTTCAATCACGACTTAAGTAGCAGAAAGACATCGAACAGGATGTAAATGGTACTCGGGTACCAAATTTGAAGTGGTGCAGCTTATTCTGTTTTATCAGGGTTTCAGTCTAAATTTTGTTAATAGAAGATATTTATATTATTTGGGCTGCTGGTAATGGGGAGGTTTAGTCCTCGACACATATATAAAAGTATTCTCTGACACAAAAAAGTATTGCATATGAACAGCCCCATATGTGCAATCAACATGATGAAATCAACATAGCCAATTTGTTGAGAACATATGAATTGCACCTGGGAAATGTTGGGTATCGGATGGTGATAAATGTGATGGTCAGCTCACAGTAACATTTTCATGTTAATGTGCAAAAAATGCGCTCTCAACATGTGATAGCATGTGATAGCATAACATGTGATATGACATGTACACCAGCTGTTATCATATGTAGTCAGATGGAAAAGGCATGTGTTTTTTTCTGTAAGGGATATTAGATCTTTTTGCTTGGATATTTAGAAGGAAAATCAATGCAATGTGCCATCATGGCCTCATTCACTGCTGACATCAGTTTATTCATCACCCTTATTCATAATATGATTTGAATTGTCAGAAGAGAGAGAGGTACATTTTACATGTCATGATTAGTCTCCATGTTGTGGGAGACAACATGGACTTAGATGGAGCTTGGGGGATAAAGGCCAGATCCCTTTCCTGACGTTCTGGGGTGGCTTCGAACCTGCAGCCTCTGGTTCGTCAGTTCCCAAAGGATACACTTTACAACCATGGTATTCATATATTGTAATTTATTGGGGTTAAGATGATCCAAATCTGGAAGCAAAGGTCATACGATCAGATCCCATCACAACATCATGCTGTCTTATGTCCAACCCATCACGTTTTTCTAAACCATTTCTAATCCCTCAATCTAAATAGTAGAAAACGTTTATTTTACATTTAAAAAAAAATCTTGATCATTTAACAATTTCTATTGTTCTCTCCAGTTTGCCATGGGCCCCAAACCTGATCTTCATAGAACTTTTGGCTCAATGAAGTTGGAGGAGGATTTGCCAGGAAACAAGGGAGAAAAGATTACAGCCCTTACTATGGACAGAGGTACCATCAGGATGTATTTTCAAATTGCTCCTGCTATTAATGCTCCTACTTTTGCATCATTGGTAAAAATAACAATGTTAGAGGCAACATAGCTCAAGAGGTAGGGCAGTCTTCTCGTAATCGGAGGAATGGTGCAGAAAGCATGTTGATGTGTCCTTGAGCAGGACAGTTAACCCCCTAACTGATCCCCAGGAGCTGTGGCTGCTCGCTGCTCCTATACAGTAGGATGGGTTAAATGTAGCAAACAGATTTTGTTGTTATGTATGTACAATGACAAATAAATAAAGCTGCTTCTTCTTATGATGATGAAATGATAATGACAAGAACTATAAAAAAGGGCTTAAAACAAACTAAGTGATTTATTTAGCAATTTAAAAACTGTGTTTATCATCTGGAGATAAGGTTCGCAATATAGATTCTTTCAAAAGAAAAAAAGTGATATTGTCAAGGTATAAAGTTTCACTGACTTCACTAACAATGGCTGTGATATTGACTTATCTCTCATTTATTTTTTGCTTGTCTTTCTTGTGTAACGTGAGCCTTAGAAACTTGTAATTAAGCACCTTGTATTTGAATTAGATAGCTAATAGAACCTTTTGGATGTTTTTGCTATTTTCAACCCTGATATCGTTTATTATCATCCAAAGACAAGACATAACATGTTCCACCTCTGTCCTTCCAGAGTTGGTGCTGTGTGGTGATATTAAGGGCAACATGTGGTTTAACCAGCCTCCTGCACTTTCCTCGTGGAGCAGCAGAAAACCTGTAAGAGCCCACAGACTCTAGGCTGGTGCTGGAGAAAATTAAATAATGCCTTTACAATCGCTTGCAGTCAATTGGACAGATCGATCCATAGTGCAAAATAAATCCATTGATGATGAAGAGGTTGATAATGATAGTGATGTTGGTCCTTAGGCACACAATGACAGGATCAGTGTCCTGAGATTGACAAACAGTACCATCATCTCAGCCTCCTATGACAGAACAATAAAGCTTTGGGACCGGACCACCAAGAAACAGGTACGCTCTCATATGCAAGCCCACAGGATTTACCTTGAAATGACACGACTATATTGTGCACTTTAAAAAAAAGTCTATCACATGTATACATATAGAGCTTACTACTTTTTCTACCTTCACTCTCATTCTGCCACTGTGTTTCTCATAATGTATTACTCTCTGACTCTTTATTTCATAACCCTGTGGCCCCTTATTTTGTCACTGTCTCTTTCCATCTCTTTGTTATACCCGCTGTATTAGTCTGCATATAATTGTGTCTGGTTCTTTTTACTGAATAGACCCTGCCCCTGTTATTTTCTATTGCTTTTGACTCTGTCCCTCTTCCTGTCACTCACTTTCCCTTCATTTGACTCCTTTTCACTGTTGTATCTCTTTTTGTCACCAGGTAAGTCTACTGCATCTGTCTCTGTC